>JANHGB010055067.1:0-20488 GCA_026283785.1 Coracopsis vasa
CTGCGTGGAGACCTCAGAGCAGCTTCCAGTGTCTGAAGGGGGCTACAAGGATGCTGGAGAGGGGCTCTTCATCAGGGTGCAGTGATAGGACAAGGGGTGATGAGTTCAGACTGAAACAGGGGAGATTTAGATTGGATATAAGGAAGAAATTCTTCCTTATGAGGGTGGTGGGACACTGGAATGGGTTGAATGAAGAAGCTGTGGCTGCCCCATCCCTGGCAGTGTTCAAGGCCAGGTTGGATGGGGCTTGGAGCAATCTGCTCCAGTGGCAGGGGTTGGAACTGGATGAGCTTTGAGGTTCCTTCCAACCCAAACCATTCCATGATTCTGTGATGCCCAACATGGTCCCAAGTGGGATGGGGTAAGGAGCGCAGCTGGGGTCTTGCCCAGCTGCAACCAGCTGTGGGTGTCCTGGTACTTCCAGTGTGAGGCTGCCACATTAATCTCGGAGCTGTGGGAAGATTCCTGTGATGCTCCCTCCCAGCTCAGACCAGCCATGGGTGCTGTGTCCATACCTCTGGGTGTGAGCTTGCACCTCTCTGCCAAGCCAGGCAGCTGCTGAGCTGCTCTGTCAAACACACAGGCACAAGCAGAGCCATCCTTATCCCCCCTGCGTTCTGGGGATGCTCTGGGATGCAGGGCTGTGAGCAGGGAGAGGGAGAGAGAAATCACCTTCCTTCAGGCAGGAGAATGCCAGCGATGTAAAGATGCTGCAGGGTCTTTAACAGCAGGATAAATATAACAAAGTGCAGGGATTGTCAAATCCAGCCACACCAAATCCATTTGGGAATCTGTGTTCTATGGGTGGAGAATTTCTTGGCCTGCATAGAGATACTGGTGAGTGTGACAGAGCATTAAAAAGCCTCTTAGACGGGTGATAAATAGGAGCTGGAGCAGAAAGCCAGACTCAGCACATGTAGTGCAATCCGAAGGACGTTTCACTGCTACCTTTATCTTGCTCGAGTAATTACTGACTGTATTAACTTATTACCCCTGCTCATTTTCAGCTCCTCATTCTACATTGCTTACAGATGAAGTTTATCTTTAAAACATCCTAAACCAGACTGTTCAGGCAGATGTTAATGCAGAAAGAAGGAGCAACAGTGGGCTGCAGAGATTTCATGTACCTTTATCTACCTCTCTGTTATGAGTGTGTTGCACTGGGTATACTCTATGTGTTAACTACAATAACCACTCCTACCTCATTTTTACGCTGTTATCTCTTTTTCACTGAGGTCACAAAGAGCCCACCAGCTGCTGACAAATGGGATTAAACTGGAATTGATTTCACAAGGGTAATCAGAAATAGGAGGAAACTCCCAAAGGTCTATCAAGGAATCCCGCAGCAACAAATATCCAGTAGTTCCCACTATATCCATGCTGATGTAAGACCTGTGAAGCTTCTTAGGTCAAGGTGTCCAGTACCGTCCCACTTTAATCACCATTTTTCCATGGATAGAGCAAGCTGCTGCCTGAAGACACGCTACCAAATGGGGTTGCTGCTCCTCTGTGCCCATATGAAGGACAGGAGTGACTTAAAAAATGCCTTTAAAATCCATATGGATAATTCGAAAACCTCCTGTCTTTCCCTATCCAGTAAGAATCTGATGGTTGAGGCTGGATCACCTGCCAACAGTCACCTTCTTATATGTCCCAATGGGGCTTTCCAGTCCCCTGCTCCTCTGCACGAGGAACAGTTAAGTCCACCCTGCTTAAGGCTTAATAGGGCCCGACTCTCCTATACCCAAAACAAGATTAGCATTGGGAAGCAGCACTGAAGGGAGAGCTGTTTCTGCTCAAAACCCTCTCAAAACTGCCAGCTAGGTCCAAAGCCAGAGTCAGGCTCAGCCAGGAAGTGCTCCCATTCCATGCTGGCTGCCTCCCCGCGATCACAGCCAGAGGGATTTGCTGTGGGTCTGAGTTAAGTGCTTTGTTAACACAGTTAATCTTGGCTGAATCCCTGCTTAGCCTGGCTCCTACCTGGTTTTACTGCCTTACAGGCTCATTGACAGGAGCCTGTCACTGTCTGCTTCAGCAAATAGATCCTGCTCAGCTGCTGCCAAGGGATGGGTGCAAAGTGCAGCCAGGAGGGACCAGGGTCTGGCTCTTTGCTTTTGATGGAAAACCAGAGTTTTCCCACATTGGAGCACTGGTGCCCCCGGGGCTAAAGCCAAGGCTTGCATGGAGGTTAAGCCCAGTGACATCTAGTAAAAGCTGTGTCATAGCTTGTGCAGGCTATCGTTGTGGGAAGGTGCTTGATGCCCCTAAGTACATGGCAAGGAGATCCAGCTCTATCAGCTGGAGTATAAGGGGACCAGATAACCATGTGCAAGGGAAATTCAGAGGGTTATTACAAAGAGAAACCAATTCCATTGCATAAACTAATCCAGAGATAGCTGGAGGCTAGGAACACATCTTTGTGTGCTTCTGCTGCTCTTTCCTAGCACTTGCTTTTGGCCATTGACAATGTGCTACGTGATGAGAAGAACCTCTTTGTGGTGAGAAGACCTCTATGTGGTGAGAGGACCTCTATGCGATAAGAAGACCTCTATGCGATAAGAAGGACCTATATGTGGTGAGAAAAACCTACTGCAACCCATGAGGCTGCTCTTATGCAGGGCAGGAGCGTGACTGTGATGTGGGGACGTGATGGCTCAGCCATCAGCTTGACCTTGGGGCCAAGCTTGAGGTGCCTGTGTGCTGTGGGACTCACCATAGCCTGTGTTTGCTGGAGGAAGGAGATGCAGGGGCATCTCTGACAGCAATGTAGAGGCTTGCAGACGACAGCAGCATCCCCCTGCTGATGTTAATAGGCCTTCAGGCGTCAGGGTAATAACTCAGAGAGACAGGAGCAATCTTTCTTCTCTTTCTGGAAATGGTGAGGAGCAGGAACAGAAAGATCCTGAACCTGCATCTGATATCCATCAAATATGCATGGAAATAGTGTGGTGGCCATAACAAAGCAGCAGGGTGGAGGAGAGCAGGGATGGGCAATAATGAGCATCTCCTCCTGGCTGCCTCATGTGTTGTGCCTGAGCTATGAGGGGACCACATAGAACACCCCAAGGGAATGGGCAGATGCTGTGGATGAAGTGAGCAAAAGCACCTGATTTAACCCTGAAACTGAAACAAGGAGAGCTTGGCAGCAGCATCCTCATCCTTGAGCACCACAGGACCAATCTGCATGGGTGACTTCAGGAGCTGCCCCAGCACGACACTGGGAACTGAGGCAGAAAAACCCAAACCAGTTCAGCGTGGTCCCTCCAGCCTCTCCTGCTGTGGCCCTGTCGATCTCCAACCATGTATAACCATGTATTACCTCCTCTTCTCACATTAGTTTCACATCGTAGCTTCTCCATCCAGCCCTAGCAGCACTTTGCACATGGGTTGCAGCATCGCAGCGTGGCTGTGTGTTTTCTGCTCTCTGCCCCATGTGCAGGACCAGGAGCTGATGGAGAAGTCTTCAAGAGAAGGTACATTGGTTACAACTCCCTTAATAAACCAAGTGGGTTAATGGGGATTCAAAGAGTTTCTGCTGATGGGAAGTGGTTCTATGTCCCCCAATCAGGCTGCTCCCCACTGAAACTGGTACCCACCATCCTGAACTGATTCTGCTCCAGTTCATCTGCAGTTCTACTCAAAATGAGTGTTTTCCTCCCAGTCAGCAAGAGAAAAAGCTGCCAAGGTTCACAGAAATCTTCCATCTCCATCAAACGGCCATTTAGCTGTAAACACCTTCCTGTGGACCCAGAGATGCTCACAACAGCCAATTGATGGGGATTGGGCTCTTTATGGCATAAGTGGTGGTTTATTTACCTGCCTTGGCAATAAAGTCTGGGGATTGCTCAGCAGCAGTTCCGTGCTCAAACTGCCTCACTCACCTTTCATTTCATTTCATTTCACTTTAGTGGGTGCGTGCTTTCCTCCCCGCATTCCTGGAAAGCCACCGGCTTGAGTGCCATAAATCAGTGTTTCCCAGGTGATGCCACTGGTGCAAGGCTGATTCACATCAGCTATGGATCCATTCTACCCCTTGCATTTGGCTTCCTGGCACAAAACAATAAGACTTATAATGTCTGAAGGAAGCAGTTATCCAGTGAAGGCAGAATTTGCTCTGGAACAAGGGGATTTTCGTGGTGTAGGTGAAGAACGACCTCTCCAACCTCCTCAGTGCAAGGACATGGCCAAGGTCACCCAATCAAACCCATATCAGTGACCTCTCTCCTCATCTTTCAGTCGCAGCAGTCTCTGCAGCTGTGTATATATAGGGAGTGTACATCTAACAGGAGCATTTCACCTCATTGCTTTCTATTAGGGGAAACCACACACACAGAGGGTTGAAGTGCCTCTTCAATAGCAAACCCACTGAGGCAATCAAGTCCTCCTAAGTGATGCTGTGATCATAAACCTCCCTCTAGATTTCACTGCTCCTGCAGCACCAGACAGCAATTAGGATGAGTGGCTAAACAGCCACCAGTGCAAAGGGCATAAGGAATCAGTCTTTGTGGCTTGGTACTCTCAAGCATCCAACACTGGCGCTCAGCACCTGCAAACCAGTGTGTGTTAGAGGTGCTGCATCCCTTTGTGTGATGATGGTTTGTTGGCTGTGTCCTGCAGTCCTAGGTTTCAATCCTTTGGTGTTTGTGGGTATGTATTTCTCTTACTGAACCATTTTCAGCTGCTGTGGAGAGGATCTGAGCATGCAGCACCTAATACACAGGGCTAACCGTGGTACCCCAGATAGTCCTTGCTGGCCATCACCCTGTGCTGTGCAAGGCTAAATGCTGCAGTGGCTCTTTGCGTACTGCCCAAGAGCTGATTTAAAAGGGGACTGAGCTCCAACAAACTCATTTTGAGCAGGTTAGAAGGCATTTGCAGGTGACAGTAACTTTCTGTCACTGTTGGTCTAGATGGGGTTGAACCTGGACACCATTCATTACAGAATCAACCAGGTTGGAAAAGCCCTTTAAGCTCATCCAGTCCAACCATTCCCCAGCACTGCTAAGGCCACCACTAACTCATGGCACTGAGGGCCTCATCTACACTTCCAGAGCAGCCTGTTCCATGCCACAGCTTGGACTTGAAGACAGAAATTGCCATCAATAAGGTCAAAGACCCCATGTTCAAGGTGGCTCAGAGGCTTGCAATGAGCAGATGCTGGTCCCATCCATCCATCCTTGTAATTACCCTTGTCCTCATCATTCACACACCTCCAAAAGGGACTTTAAGGCTGACCCTGCTCCTGTCATAAGGTTACAAAAGTGGTGTCCTTGTGGATTCAGTGCTTTATGCAACAGCAGAGTGTGAATGCACAAACGCACACCTCTCCTCCCCACCACTAACACCAGTCCTGATGCAGGCAGGTTTGCCACAGCACAAGCAGGTTGCCTGGGGACAGTCTTCCCCTTCCTCCCGAACTGAAGATGATTCAATTATTGACAGGAAGAGGTCACAAAAATGGACTAAAAATGACCTGAGATGAAACTTCAGCTCCAGGGAGGGCAGAGACATGAGCCACAGCTTGGAAAGCAAAGGCGGATGCTGGACGTGAGCATGGCTCATGGTCCCATACAGCAGCAATGCAGGAGGGTTTATATCACCCTGGGTGCCCTTAGCAAGCAACAACCCCTTTGTTGGGCTAAACCAGGCTTGGACCAGCCCTTCTGGAGGGGGTGGTGTTGCTCTATAGCTCATCTCAACAGCCACAGACATAAGATCTTAGGGGCTGTTTAACAGATATAGGATCTTAGAGGTTATTTTCCTCTACTGACTCCTGGCATTGGGGATGAGCTGGTACCAGACCCGGAGTCCTGCTGCTCCATCACCAGCGCTTGCACTGGGGATGTGTTTTCAGTGCAAACTTCCAGCTCAAGGTTACTTAAACTTGCCTTTTTCAGCAAAAAAATCCTCCACAGAGGGAATTGTTTTGCTCTTTTCTGGCACTGTTCTCCAGGGAGAAAATCTCCCTGCAGGAATTTGCCCCCTCATCCCACTGGGAGCTGGCTCAGCTGCCAGCTTTACCATCCCTTGGGTGCTTAGAAGCTATAAATACCCTGTGTACAACCAGCCTGCCGCCCACTACCCCCCGGTGATGGGCCTGACGATGCTCACGAGCTGCAGCAATTCAAATGAGAGCTCCCCAAACAAAACTGACTGAGGTTGGGGCTGTCTCATTGCAGAGCCTCTCCACAATGGGCAGGGAAGGGCTTTCAAAGCACATGGGGAGTTAATGCCAAGCGAGCAAATGTCACACAGAGAGGGATGCGCTGGCAGGCGGCTGGTGCTGGGCTCTTCTCCAGCACAGGGCTTGGGTTTATTTGTGCTGCTCGACCCTGAGGGCTGGCTCTGCTCTGTGCACAGAGATGATCATGGCAAGCGCTGCTTCTGGTATAGAACACTTCTTGTAGCAAAGTGAAGGTGATTCAAGGAGATACCATGTCCCTGGTCCTCAGCGTTATCAGGGATCCTCAGGATCCATTTACAACAGGTCCCTTCTGATCTCTTTTAGGTTGTTGGGGTGAAGGGAATGACAGGGCTCCATTAACTGGATCTGCTCTGACAGCAGAGGGGTTTGGGGACCCCAGGTTGTCTGTGGCTGCAGCATGGGTCAGATGAACGCCATCCCATGCAGACTACCAGCAATTTTTCCTTTTCCAGAGGGAAAAATGAGTCTTTTAAATCCATGCTGGCCTGGGCTGACAAACCTTCCCCATGAGGAAGCAGCCATGGAAGATCATCCAACCAGGGCTGTGGAATAAGCTACAGGTGAGACTCAGAACACTGTGGATCTGCTGTCACTCAACTGTCCCTATGAGAGCTCATCAGGTAGAGGAGAGCAATGGGTCCATAGGTGTTATTGTGAACAGAAGTGCTTTGGTGCACAGGCATTATGATTTAGTTGTCACAGAAGATGAAGAGATGACTTGCATCCATTGGATAAGCATCTTCAAAGGTGAAACTGGACTCATCCCCTTTTGCTGCCATCAGATGGAAGCCAGCAGTGGTCCTGGCAGTGACGGTTTCATGCAATACATCACAGGCTTGTATCAGGGGACAGGCTGACATTCCCTGCTCTGTGTTCATCACAAAGAGCCGATGCTCCCTTGTAAGGTGTAACATGGAGGAGTACCTCTGTGGGTTGAACAGCTTTGGAGTTGGCCATCTGAAAACTCTTGCCAAGAATTGTAAGGTGTTCTCTGCCAGAGAGAAGTTGCAGCAGAGGAACCATGCCTGGGATCTGGTTCCAAACACCACCATGGAAGAAAGGCCCCAAGGTCCAGGCTGCCACCATCGTCTGCTTGTCCAGTTCTCAGCACACCCCTTGAGATAGACATCATGGGTGTTTAGTCTAGAGAGCAGAGACTGAGAGGGGATCCAATCAATGCAGATCAATAACTCAGAGGAGGTACCAGGAGGATGATGCCAGACTCATTCCAGTGGTGCCCAGTGACAGGACAAGGAGCAGTGGCCATAAACTGAACCACAACAAGTTTGACCTCAATATGAGGAACAACTTCTTTCTATTGAGGGTGTCAGAGCCCTGGCACAGGCTGCCCAGGGGGGCTGTGGAGTCTCCCTCTTTGGAGACATTGAAACCCACCATGGACACGTTCCTGTGTGACCTGCTCTGGGTGGCCCTGCCTTGGCATGGTCTGGATGATCTCCAGAGGTCCCTTCAACCCTAATGGCTCTGTGATCATAGCCACTGAGTAGGTAGAGGCTGGAAACCAAACCATTCTGCACTGGGTATCTGGGCTTGGTTTGCTTTGACTCACTGGACAGCTTCCCCCTGGTTTTCCTGCACTTCATGCTTTCCTGAACATCAGTTATAAGCATCCCTTCAGTTGATAATGAAATAGCAGGAAAAAGAGCAGCACTCCTGCTATGATCCTAGAGAAATGCCATGACACTCACACAGAGTTCAGATGCCTGCTGAGACTGATCCCCTCTCCAGCAAGTCCATGTCTTTCCTGTACTGAGGACTCCAGAGCTGGACTCAGGACTGCAGGCGGGAGTCATTCATCTCAATGGCTCCAGAGGAAACCTATTATTCCCTGCTCTTCCCGTGAGCGAGGTTTCTCCCACTAAATAGAAGCTTTTCATAGGAGCGTATGGCTCCTCCATGCATTTCTTACTTCAAAGATACATTTGGCAAAGCTTTAAAATCATCCAAGTATAGGTTTTCAGCTGCTTTGAGATGAAAATACAGTGCTCTGCTTCAAAAGCTGTTTGGGCACTAATGGCTAATGATGGTAAAATCAAATCAATATTTAGATGCAAATGGTCCAAGGCAAAAGGAGATGTCATGAATCACTGAACTCCTTGGCCTGATTTCATTTGCTTTACCTTTTTCCTTCCCAATTTGAGCAAAGTTCGGCTTTTTCATCCCGATTTGGAGCATTAACCCACTTTGAACATCCAAACTAGTTGCTGTTTTCCATCCAGCCTTGGAATAGGTCCATTGCTGTAATGTGCCATGGTTTCTACTATGGCTACAGTGTCTTGTTCAACCATTACACAGAGGAGGAATGAGTGTTAGGTGATTGAACTCCTTCTTCCTGGAGGACAATGAATAGACACCAGCAACAGGACCACGAGAGCTTCAATCTCAGTTACTGACACAGTGGAGGGAGCTTAAGGCTTAACTCTGAGAGCAGAGGATGTCTCTAGGAGGGAGCCACGAGGCAGATCTGGCTGGCTTTGTGATGGCTCAGATGCTAAGGGCGATCTCCAAACATCGAGGGATGCTGCTGCCAAGGAAGTATTTATGGTGGAAGACAGTTCAAAGGCAGCGTGGCTGAGCTGCTCGTGTGAAAACAGAGGGGGCTTGATGCAGGCTGAGCAGGGAGGAAACATGAGCCTGTGAAATTAACCTCCTCAATGAGGAAGAGTGAGAAGATCCATCATTTGGGATGCTCGGAATTACATCCAAGACTTGAGTGAGCTCCCTCCAGGGAGCAATCATGCTCCCACCTCTGCATTCCGCTATATGTCCTCATATAACTGCAAGTGTCAGTGAGGGAATGATTAGATCCATGTCCTCAGTGGTCCCATGATGCCTCCCATCAACCACAGCTAC
Source organism: Coracopsis vasa (assembly GCA_026283785.1). Lineage (NCBI taxonomy): Eukaryota > Metazoa > Chordata > Aves > Psittaciformes > Psittacidae > Coracopsis > Coracopsis vasa. The sequence continues at coordinate 9,080 of JANHGB010055067.1, forward strand.
ATATTCCTACACCAACAGGTTATGGGATGGCCATTGTTTCCCCAGGGATGTTTGACCCCTGAAAGAAGGGATATTGGATGCACAGCCTCTGCACACAAGCTGCCTCATGTCACGTCCCTGGGGCACAGTTATCACAGCACTGCCACTGACTCCAACCGGCTCCATCACCAAGTGCTTGAGGATAAGAGAAGCAGTTTGGCACCATGGGCCTCTGCACCATGTTATCAGCAGAATGGATGGAAAGAAGCAGGAAAGGAGAACGAGAGGCAGCAGTTCCCAGGGGAGCTTGGCCTGTCGGGAGCCAGAATATATACCTAAAGGCTTTCCCTGGACAGCTCAAGGATTACAAGTGTCCTGGAGCAGGCAGCATGAATGCTGGCAAAGGCTGACCATGGCCAGATGTTAACAGATCTTTATAGAGGAAAAGCTTCACCATCCAAAGGGAGGGAAACAGGAACCTCAGCTCTTGGCTGATGTGTCTGCAGCAGGCAGCAGAGGGGAAGGTGCCTTTGCTTTTGCTGCCAGCAACAGAAGGAAGGAAGCTTCACTGCAATGCTGCTGAGATGGGCAGAGGTCAGGCTGCTCCCAGATCTATCCCACAGCTCCCTCCTAGGGAAAGCAGAGACTGCTCATCTCTGAGCTATGGAAGCCTGTGTGTGACCCCTGCCCACCTCCAACTGGATGTCCTTGGGCTGCACCGCGTTCCCTGCACCTTAAAGATGTTCTCCTGTGTCTCAATGCTGCGTTACATCCCTGATGGAGCTCATCTGAAGCAGAGCAGGGATAGAGCAAATAACGCAGTCCACAGATCCAGCAGCCCACCCTGTTTGCCAACCACTGCATTTCTGTTTGCTCTCGCTTTCAGAGAGATGCTAAATTACCCCTAATTACATCTCAAATTGAGGCACTATGATAACCATCAGAATAGGGGAAAACAGCCAGAAAGGAGAAGGTGCTATCAGCTATGGCAGGGATTCAGAGCGATTCTGCTCCCAGTGTTCCAGGATATTTGGACATCAGAATGAGATCAAGGAGACATTTTCATCCCAGAAGAGCAATTGTTTGCTTTAAAAAGGTATAAAACTGCTGGGAAAAAAAAAAAAGACTTAAATTTGAAGTGACCATTTAACCATAACTGCAACTTTGCCAGCAATTTGCTATAATGGGGAATGACTCAGAACCACAAAACAAAGGCGAAAATCTCTTCCTTTGTTCAAGGGGAAAAAGAGATGTATCCTCCTTTAAAACAGAACTGAAAGCTCTGCAATATGAGATTGAATTCAGAGCAAAAACTGTACAGAAAATACTCCTGAGTACCTGGTCCCAACCCCGTCACTGCCGCACTCTTACTGTTAATACTTGGTCCCGTTATTCACAACAGAGGGGTGTGAAAAGTGGTGTGTAAATCAGTAAAGAGACAGTTAAATCAACTCTGCACACTGCTCTTTTCCTGCATCAGGTGATGTTTCAAGGTGCCTCTTTTCCAGTGGGGCCGAAAGCCCTTTTCCAGGGCACTTTTCCATGTGTCCCATGGCCGGAGGAGTGTGTGGCTTGTGCAAGGAGGGCAGGATGGGAAGAAGTGAGTCCAAATGGGGAATATAGACCCTACAAGCCCCAAAATGTTCTCCAGTTTGTGACTTCTCTCCTGCTCCATGTGCCTGACACACCAAAACCTAAGCAGAGCCTTGTAGTCATGCAACTAACATCCAAGAGGTGTCCTCCCAAATGCTCCTCTACCATCTGTAACCCACTTGCTGTGTTAAGGACTCATCATGAAGAAGGATGCTCCTATTTGATGTGATATGAGCCAGTAGCTGAGGCCATCTCCCTGTCCCTTGAAGGGCAAAGCAAGGAATTGAGTCTGACCTGGATCACCCACATCCCCAGGGAAGGAGTGAGACACATTGTCCAGTAATTACCCTGGAGTGCTAATGACACTTAGAGCATTTACAATCATCCCCTTGCATTAAATGGGGAAGCTGACGCACACAAAGGGCAGCAGGAGACCTTCACATGCCAGAGGTGAAATCCCAGCAGGTCCAACTGTGATTTAAGCACAGAGGATGGCTTTAGGGCCTCAACTATGAGTGCGAAGTACTGCTACCCTTTAGAGTTCTACTTGGCTGTCTGTGTCTGCATCATGAAGGAAACCTGCTTCCCTTCTGAACCACTGAGACCAGATGTGGCCTTTGGATGATACCTAGGGAAGGGAACAGGGGATCTCCATCCTTGCCATCCACAGGCACAGTGCCACAGCAGAGCTTGAAAGTTAGGAGGTACCTGCTCATATAGCAACCGAAATGCAACGCTGCCATTCCTGGGAAATGAAATCCCTGCAGAGAGAGGTTTCTTTTCACTTGGTTAAACCCTGCATTGATTCTAATCTAAGCATCGCGCTGCCTTCTCCCTGGCACTGAAGGGGTCACTGGGGATATCTCGGCAGGAAGTTTCTAAAGGAAACGTAATTCAAGACAAGCCTTTGCTCTAAGAGCATCTCCCCCTTATCAAAGCGCCTTGTTCCCTGGTTTATTTTTACACCAGATCGGCCCAGATGTGCGCTGCGGGGCTGTACCAGGCTGCAGCATCCAGCCTGCGCCTCACACCAGCCCCAAGGCCAGCGCAAGAACTCAGGCATTTGCTACCCTCTGCTGTCCTCCTCCTGCTATTTCACCTCCCTCTAGCAGAGGCCACCGCTGTTTCCCTCTCTCCTTTAGGTCCCTATGGCACCTGCCATAGAGGCATCATCAGAAGACACTGAGCCTTTCCAGGTGCCTTTAGGCAGAGCCTCCTGCCCCCCTCAACCCCTTGCTCCCCTAAACCCCCCAGACCCACTTCCCAAAGCTCATCCACAGAGGAGCAGTGCTTCCCTCCATCCTCCTGCCTGCTTTTACACACTGTCCCTTGTGCTTCCCATATAGTCCCCCTGCCCCTAATCCGATCCTTGTGCTGCTTCTCCCTCTGCATTGCTCACAGATAGGAAACAGCTCATGGGAGAGCTGGATTCTGACTTTCTGCATCACCAGGATTAATCCTGAGTGATTAAATCACTGCTATCAGTGCAGCTCCTGCCTTTATTAACAACCCTTGGCCCTTAAAAGAGGAAAACAAGCCAAGAGATAAATGCCAGCCTCGTTGCTTTGGTGCCCACATTGAATATTTATCACCACTACTGTAGTTATCAAAGGAAGAGAGATCAGGGAGTAATTGCTTTCTAATGAGCCAGGTTCAACTGGTTCCAGATAGGATCTGAAGGGTGGATTTCCCTTCTCTGCATTGGTTGTGTAGAGAGAGCTGTGCTGCTTTCCCTTGGGAAGCTGCATGTCACTGCCTGTCCCAAGGGCTGGGGTTTTCCCTGTGCTGCCAACACAACCTGGTGACTGCCTGCAATTGCTCCTGGAGCAGAATATAGACACCAAAGCATCAATCCCTGTCTGATATGAAGAGCCCTAGCAGTGATGCTGACATTCCAGGTGGTGTTCCTTGGATCTGGCTCTAGAATCCGCTGCTCTGGGGCAATGAAAGACTGAAGGATCTTTACAGGAGGCATCATGAGCTCAAGAGATGCAGCTTGGTGTCCATGGGCCCCCAAGTGCTGCAGAAAGGGGCACATTCCCTTTGTGCTAGGATTCTCATGGCTAGGAGCTAGCCATGGTCATAAAGCACTTGATCCTCTTGTAGCAGTAGTTCCTTGGATACCCTTGGGGATACCCCAAGGAACCAGGACACCTTCTCATTCAGTGCTGAAGCTGGTGACTGTTTTGTTGGACAAGTCGAATCTCCATGAGATCTGCCAGCAGGGACCAGGGAGGGACAGTGCCAGAGACAGAAAGCGGGTCTGTGTGTGTACTGCACAATAGGATGCTCCTGATGCTCCTCCATCCCTGGGCTTTCCTGCAGTTCATAAAAGCCAAGGAAAACTTAAACCTCCTTGATGCAAAACGCCCACAAATCCCATATCCCTCTTTTCCAGCCATGTAGGGACGCAGAAACTAGAGACACTCCTGTATCAATTCCTGTCTGTAAATGGAGTTTGCATGTGAGTGTATCTCGCATCACTCTCTTGGAGGGAGAAAGGTTAATTCCCAGTCGGAACAACACAGGGAATGATCTTGCTATATACTTACAGATGCAGTGCCTGTGCTCTCTCCAACATAAGCAAATGAATAACAAGTGCTGTAAGATGGTAAGGAAGTAAATCTGTATTCCTGGCACTTTACTGTGGATAACCCAAGTTCAGCTTCATACGTGAGCCTGAATTCCGCAGCTCAAACAGAGATCCAAACTCTTTGCTATATAAGGTGGGCCTCCCTCCTCCTGCTGCTGCATCAGTTAGTCAGTCACTGCACCAGATAGGAGGGAGCACACAGCCCCACACCATAAACTGAAAAGAAACCTTCATTAATGAAGGTTTCATTAATGAAACCCAGAAGCCCTGGGACAAGTGTCTCCTCATCCTTCCCCATCATCTCTCTTACCACATCTCTTCAATTAGGTTGTCCCCAACCATATTTCCTCCAATGCATTGTGCCCAGATGGTCCCCAGAAGAAGGACCATGTTTCCTACACAGCCCAGAGCTGATGAGCACGACCAAGGTGGGCAGGATGTGCCCGTGCCCAGCCTCTGAGCCGTCACTAAGGGGACAGGGAGAAGCAGCAGATTCCTCATCGCCATGGTAACAAGATGCTCCACACTGTGCGGCAGGGCAGGATGCTCTGTGCTCCAGACCCTGGGGGACCCCAGGTCTTGGTCATGGGGATCCTGACTTTGATGCTTTGTAGTTGCTCAGGTAAAAGATCACTGTGGAGGTGGATGTGTTGTGCTCTGACTCCTCGGAGGGCTGGCAAGAGCCTTGGAGAGGAGACCAGCATGAGGTGAGCACTGTTCAAGCTGAGCCTGAGTGCTGCCTCCCTGCTTTCCTCCTAGGACAGACGATGCCCCCGCCTTGGGCCTTGCCACCCTCCTCCAGCTGGGAACACCAAGGGGGTGAGATCCACAAAGCTCTCCTGATCCATGCGCTCCTCTTTCCTGGGTGATGTAGTGTCCCCATCCAGCCTGGTTGATGGCAGGACTGTGTCCTCTCTGCCAACTCTGCCAATGACCTGGGCAAAGGATGTGGCTTTCCAGTCACAGCCAACACAAGAGATGCCTCAGTGGTCCCCGCCAGCTCTGCTCACCACAGCTCCTGGCATTTTCTCTTCCCTAAGCACATAACCACCCTCATCCCTATAGGATGGTCCCCAGTGGGGCTGGGTCCATCCGCACGCCACACAGGTTCCCAGCCTGTTCCAGTGGCTTCCCAACCCTCCTCCTTGCAACGCCCTGAGATTCCTCAGATGTGTCCCCAGTTTTTATCTCCCTTTCTCTGGCCTAGGCTTTGTCTTCATCCACACGGACAGCAGCCTGTACTCACTGCCCTGCAGCCCTATAGAAATGGAGGTGGCTGATCCCACCTATCACTGGGGGCAGGACCGGCCAGGTAAGGTCCTAAGTCAGGAGCAAGCAGCAGTGATGGGCTCTGCTGCTGTGAGGCAAGAGGGAAACAGCCCCTCAAGGAAGGAGCATGTGAGGAGCACAGGGAGACTGGGGTCTCATGGGATTGCATGGGCTGAACTACAGGAAGGACACAGGTTATGGGGTAATTCCATGCTTAATTTCTTCTTCCCTCTCCCTTGATAACTTATAACAATATGAGGGGAATAATAACTTCATAACAGGAGGGGAAGAGCAGCTTTTGGGAGTCCCTGTAGAGTCTCAGTAGGGGTTTAAGGAGACCAAATTTGGGGCAGCCCAGGGGAGCATGACAGAGCCACTAGGAACTGGGCCAGCTCAGCACAGGACAGCCAACTGCTGGTGATCACCATCAACCCCTCTGTCTCCCGCACTAGTCCCCAGGGTGCTCTCAGTCACCAAAGAGGGACATCTCCTCTTCCAACGCTTCCAAGCAGCCGACAGTGGGATGTACTCGTGCACCATCTCCTACACAAAGCGCAGGATCCCTGTGTCCCAAACATTCCACTACAGCATCCTTGGTGAGTCCTGTGCCATGCTAAGCACAGGGGGCAACCCAACAAGGGCAGGAAGGGTGGATGAAGGGAGAGGTGGGACCATGCTCAGCTCTCCGGATAAGGATACTCTCTGTTGGCAAGGGGGAAGAAACCTCTCAGGGTTTTCTCCCATAGGCTACCATGTGCCCGGAGGCCTGGACACTGTCCTGCTCTTCCATAGCAAGTTCTGTGAGGATGAGTGGACCAAAAGGTTCCTGAGTGATCTACAGGATAAGCTGAGGCAGCTGGAGATGGAGCAGCACTGCAAACTCCAGCTCAATGCCACATTCTGCTTCCCCTCGCTCAACAGCCCTTCGAATGAATTCATTGTCCAAGTACAGCTAGAAGGTAGACCCCCAGGCAGAAGCATCACAGCAGAGTCCCCAAGGGATAGCAAAAGCAGTGGGATGGAGGGAGAGGAATTCAAGCATCTCAGTTTATGCTTGGAGGGAAAAGAGGGAGGGAGCACAGGGCTGCAATGACATTAGGGGCCCTTGGAGGGGTTTAATGGCTTCACCCATCTCCTGCTGGAGCTGGGGCTGCCTGAGCTGCACTGGTGACTCTCCATGCTCTAGTGTCCCTCTTTGGACCCAATTGGGATGAAAACTGCAACTCCCAGGACTTGGAGACGGTCACAGACTGCTACCGCAAAACAGTCCTGCACAACCAGGGGCAGGTACGGAGGGAAAGGAGGATGGCACAATGGGGGGTGTGCAATGAGGATGCTACTTCCAGACCCTGGAATGATGAGGAGCATCCCTGAGGGTTTGCTCAGTGTCCATGAGCTCCCACCCAGGCTCACAGGGCACAGCTCTATGCACTGGGAGGATGTTTCCTGTGCTTCCCTCTTAGATCCCTGCTGAGCTGCGCTTGCTCTGCCCTCCCCAGGTCCAGCTCGCCCTTACCACGTTCTTCAAGCAGCACAAGTTCTTCCTCATCAGTCGGCCTGGGATCCCCAGCATCGTCTTCACCAATGAGTTTGTCGGCTTCCTAAGGACTGAGCAGTGCAACGCGGGCTATGGGCAGACCAAGCAGATCCAAAGATGTCTTGACTGTTGCAGTGAGCCAAGAGTCCACAGCCCTTTGGTCCCCCCTTTTCTTTCCCCCTGTTTGTCTCTTCCCCTCTTGTTTCCAGGTCCTTGCTGCTCCCCCCATGCCCACCCAATCCAAGGAATGTGGTGGACATCCTGTAATTCTGAGCCCTTAAGCATCAGGGCTCCCTTTCCCTAACTCCTCATTGAACACAATGCTGTTGCTTAGAAAGGCCTTTCTACATGTCCTCTCCTCAGTTGTGTGCCCACCAGGGATGTTCAGCCCCGCGAAGAGCAGCAAGTGCTCCCCATGCCCTGTTGGGACCTACAGCGTGAGCCATGGGATGGCATTCTGCACTCCCTGCATGCGTGGCATGACCACCAGGACACCAGGCGCCAGCTCCATGAAGGACTGTGTCAGGAAGGGAAGGACTGAGCACGGTACACAGATCATCCATTACTGAAGCAGGACATGAGCAGCACTGGGGTCTCTGTGTAGAGGGCAGGCAGTGCAGTGGCACCCCAGAGCAGCTGCCCTATGTTGGCTATGGCAACTTCTACAGCCCTTGGGGGTCCCTTTGGAGAGAGGTAGCTCTTGTTTCCTCCATCACCATCCCTGAGGAAATCACAGCTCCTTCAATGCCCCTTCCACCAGGCCAATGCTGAGCACTAATTTCTCTCTTGGTGTCCCCAGCTTGCCTCTGAGAACCTCACTGCTAGGAGTAATGTAGGCCCCAACATCCCTCCTTCTCTCTGGGGCTGGGGACAATTAGCATTAGGACTATCTCCAGGGTGGGAGATAGTGGGACTTCTCCATTTGAGACCTTCACATCCATTTCTCTCCCATCAGCTATCTCCATCGTGCACAAGGTGCCAGCCCTGCTCCTTATTGTCTTGCCAGCATTACTAATCCTCAATGCTCTCTTCATCCTGTAAGTCTCATCTGCTTCTCCCAGTATGGGATGTTCTGGGGGCAGATTGTTGGTGCTGAGTCCCCCAGCTCTATATTCCTCCTTGGAACATGAGATGAAGGAAAACCTGAGGGTGTAGGACTCCAACAGTTGGGATAATCATAGAATCATAGAAAGGACTTTAAGATCATCCAGTTCCAACCCTCTGCCATGAGCAGGGACACCTCACACTAGAGACTCCCTCTTCAGCATCCTTGTAGGCCCCCTAAGTAGCAATGTTGGCAGTAGCTCACACAGCCATCTAGGGAGTGGTTGGGTATGGCCCTGGGGAATCCTGGCTCTGAGGGCTGGTGCTGGGTGGCTGCAGGGCTCTGGTGCTGGTTCCTGCCATTAAGTTACTGGTTTTCACTATGGGCTTCTCTTCTGTGTCTTTGTAGAAGCTCTTGTTACTGGTTCTGTCGAGATTACCATTTTCAGTCTCCAAGAGACTCCAAGATGAAAGGAGGCACCATGAGGATGGAGAGGACAAGTCAATTCTTCAGGAACCCCAAGCAGGGCCCTCAGGGTATCTTTGAGGTCAGTGACACCAGGAGCGACAAGAAGCAGAGGGATAGAGCAACATCCCCTGCCATGCCCCTGAACCTGGCTGGGCTGACTGATGAGACAACTCCTGTGCTGGCACCAGAGAAAGGAAGGAATACTTTCTGAGATTCCCTGAGGGACAGCATCCCTCCAGCTACTGCTGCCCATTATTTCTGTGTCCCAAACCACCTCACACTGCCTGGAATGGATAAGAGGGATACCCTTCTTCTCCTCTCTGTATTTCTCTTCCCAAATAGCTCTGACTACAACCACTCTAATAAAGTTATTATTAAAGGCTAATAAAGTTTTACTTCTAGTTGCACCTCTCTGCAACACTGGATGCTCCAGACACAAAGGGACTTGGGGGTTACAAGAAGGGGACCTGTCATGCAGGTTGAGCCACACATTTGCCTTCATGTATGGAAAGCATCATTCCCATTCAGTCTTGCACTAAGGAACGACTCCAATTCCTTATCCCACTTTGTATAAAGAAGCAGCTCCTAGGAAGAGCTGAAGCCAGAGCATTTGCCGGGGTCAAGGCTATATAGGACAGGGCAGGAAAAAGCTCAGCCTCAAATCGCTTGGGTTTCAGACCTATAGGGGGGACGTAAGACTGCGGGAAGGATTCCCACCTTCTCAGCCTCAAAAGCATCAGCATCTATAGCTGCAGCTGCGCTGAGCCCCGTTGGAGAGGCCAGGAGAGGGCAGCAATGCAGTGCGGGAGGCACCGGTGGGTGATGCTCAGCAGAAACAGGTTCTGGGTCCGAAATGCGAGCAAAAGAAGGGGCTTGTTCTGCTTCTTGGTGTAGAGGAAGCAAGTTGAGAGCAGGGGCATTGGTCCAGCTCTAGCTCTGGGGTTCAGAATGGTACTTTCAAGGGTATTAAGCTTGTCCCATGTAACTTAGCAGAAAGCATGGGCTGGCAACTGTCTGCTGAGGCCAAATGAGGGAAGAAATGGTGGGATTCATCCGTTCCATTGCCTGCAGACCAGTCAATCCAGCACAGCCAGTCCCTGGGCAGGAACGTCTTGGAGAGGAGAGGAGGGACACAAAGGAAGCGGAGAAGAGGCAGAGTAGGGCCCAGGTGTATGTGATGTCTGAGGGAAGGAGATTACAGGAGGTGCAGGGAGGACCACTGATTAGCTATAAAGCTCCCTGGTTCATCTGCTCCTTGTAGCACTTCTCCAGCTCACAAGGCTCCTCTGTGGGGTTGCAGGGGGTGATTAAACACAGCTTTGGCCTCAGCAAGATGAAGGTAGGGAAAAGGGAGTGATGGGAATGATGGCTTCTAGGGTCTCTGAAGTGTGAGCTGGTGGGGAAGGGGCTGAGCTTCAATATGGGCTGCTTTGTCCCTGCAGAGCTGGGGTGATAGCCTAGAGATAGGAGATGTCCAGTTGATGGCATGGCTGCAAGCAAGCATGGATCTAGTGCAGGTGCCTCTGAATGTTCTGTCCTGGCATTGGTTAAAAGCCTCTTTCAGTTCAATATGGATTATGAGTATCTGGTTCTTTCCAAGTTTGATACCCCATGGCCTTCCTGGTGGAAAGTGGAGACATGGAGTAAAGCCAGAGGAGAAGAGATGATGGGAGCAGGCAGGTCAGTTGTGGGTCCATCACCATTGCTCTGCTGGGCTGGAGATGAAGATTGTTCACAGCATCCTGAGGCACAGGGACTGAGTGTGAGGACTAAGGAACACTGGGGCTTTCTCCCTTTGCTGTAGAGTCTGGATGTGCTCAACCTCCTCAGTCACCCTCAGCATCTCCCCTTTGTGGAATCCTAATAGGGGATGCAAAACCCCTTCTGAATGAGCCCAAACCACATTAACCATGCTAAAGAGACAAAGCTAATGCCCACCCACTGCCCTGAGGAGGTTGTGGACATGCCAGAGACCTAGCATGATGTAGTGGGACTGCTCCCTTGGCATAGGCTGGGATGAGGAGGCAGCGGCGTCTGCTGCCCAGTGCAGCTCCAGAGCCCAGCTTGCAGGCAACAGATTCCTTCTGACTAATCTTGAGACAAGTGTAAGCAGCAGGTCTGTGGTGGGGGCTGGAGGTGGGAATCGTGGCTGTCCCCTGTCCCTGCCTGCATGGGCTGCGTGTGAGCTGGTGGGGAAGGGGCTGAGCTTCAATATGGGCTGCTTTGTCCCTGTAGAGCAGGGGTGATAGCCTAGAGATAGGAGATATCCAGTTGATGGCATGGCTGCAAACAAGCATGGGTTTACTGTCTCTGAATGCTCTATCCTGGCGCTGGTTAAAAGCCTCTTTCAGTTCATTATGGATTATGGGTACCTGGTTCTTTCCAAGTTTGATACCCCACAGCCTTCCTGGTGCTGCTGCTCCACATGGATGTGGGGAAAACAAGAAGGCTGCTCCCATTCTGGGTTTAGTTCAAAAGTCTGTTAAACACCCACGTTATTTGCAGCATCTGGGGATGTTTGTGTCTGCATGTGTTTAGATGCTTCCCTGAACTGGGATCTAAGAGAAAGGCTGAGGTCAATTGGATATTGGTATCCATGACAACCTATCTCATTTCTACTTGCTCACAGTAAGTGCTGGAACTCTTCTCCTGCACCCAAGCACCCCTCGCTGGGACTGTACCCCCTTGCTGGAGGTCTGAAGGAGCCAAGGGACTCCAGAGTATCTGTAGTGAATATAGATGTGATGAGTTGGGGATGGCTTAGAGGTGTGGTGCTCACAAGGACAAGAAGCGTTCCATGTCTTGCTGCAAGAGAGACATTGAGGTGCGGGATTGGGGCCAGAGAGGAGCAATGGAGCTGGTGCAGGGCCTGGAGCACAAGTGTGATGGGGAACGGCTGAGGGACCTGGGGGGTTCAGTCTGGAG
>JANHGB010055070.1:0-25723 GCA_026283785.1 Coracopsis vasa
CAGTGAGAGTGAAGAGCAGATACCTCATTTTGTTATTGTGTAACTCACCAGTGAATGAGGCTAGTAGAATCTAGCTCACTGCCCAATGCTAATCATAGAATCATAGAAGAGTTAGGATTGGAAAGGACCTTAAAATCATCAAGTTCCAACCCCCCTGTCATGGCCAGGGACACCTCACGCAGGGACGTGTCACCCAAGGCTCTGTCCAGATTCCACATCCCAAGGAGATTTTGACTATGAGAGTGGATGAAAACTTTGCTTAATGACTTTCCTGAAATCTTTATAGATAAATTACCTTTTAGTGGACAGTTTCCAAACAAATGGTCTTTATCAAAGTCTGAAGAAGTTGCACACCAGAGAGAGCCTGCATCGTCACTCCGGGGGATGCACTCAGTGTACCATTTACCATGGAGCTTAAAAGGGAACACGCAAGGTGCGCCAAAGGCATTTCCCCCCAGTGTATAGATATCTACAGAGAAAACAATAGATCAGTAGTAGTCAGTTGGTGTCAGACATTCAGCACAGTGTCTGCTCATAGGCAGCTCTCCATGGACACAGCTGAGTTGTACAAGAGCTCAGCTCATGAGTACTTCATTACCACAAAGCCTTCCCAGGCTGCTGTGCCAATCAGGTGTGATTATGGAAAGATACTCAGAATTAAGACTCTCAAACAACTCCTAATTTGCCCTCAGACCAATTTCTATCTAACTTTTTTTTTCATTGCTATCTGGACTACAGTGTCAGAGGTGCTCTAGACTCAGCTTTTCCCATTGCATATGTACTTCTGTCCTTGGATGATATTTAGGTTCTTTTGTTTTTTTCCCTGTATGGTTGAAGAGGCTTGAAAAGAGATATTTTTATTATTCTTCATGAAAGGAAGCTATATCTTAAATTTGCAAGTGTCCTTGCTGGGGAGAAACCCTCCCATCTCTGTGCAGCGTAATTTCCTGCTATCTCTCTAACGAAATCATGACAAACTTCATTCCAGCTGGAACCATTGTAGGGCACAGCCAAATTTTCAACCCTTGTTATTTAACTTCACACCCTACCAGTGTCACAGCAGAAAAGAGGGTGAACACTCAGGCCTGGAGGCACACTCTAAACACCCCCAGAGGAATAATAATGCATGAAAAGGAAATCCAAGTAATAGAAAAAATAAATACTTAAGACAAATTGATCAGACATATTTTGAAATAGTCATAGGTTTTCTCCTGCTTTTGCTGTAGAAATAGATTTCCCATTCTCCATTATGATTCTATTATAGGCCTTCATCATTTTATTCTATCACTTGGAAGAATTGTGCTTTCCTAATTATGAAGAAATAAATACAGTCGTATTTGCCTGCTTTTCTACAACCTATTTGTAGTTAGCTTTGCTGCTGGTGTCACTGTAAGAAAAGGATTGCTGCATGGCAAGCAGGAGGTGGAATGCTCTGTAAATAGGGGCAGTCAAGTTAACTAGAAATAGAGATTAATTTTCAGTACTCACCCTCATAGCGCTGAGAGCACATGCTGTCTGCAGTTGCATAGATTTTCCACATGCTCCCTTTGCCTAATCCTTTGGACAACCTAATTTTCTTCCCTTTCCCTTTGCCATAGTTGAAAAATAAATCCTTGCCATAGGTTGCAAGCATCTCGTTTCTACATTCCCACCACTGGAGTTCATTCGTCCTGTTGCAGGATTCCAATGTGATGGCAGCCTCTTCATCCTTGGAGAGCACTCCCAGGCACAGCTTGAGCCCCACACTCAGCAGCTGCTTGGCAGAGATCCACCTGAACTGTTGAAACTTGTTGTGCTCATCACAAGTAGTAGTTATGACAGAGCTAGAGTTTTGAGCTTGGGCACAGAGCTTGCTATCTTCATTATAGAATGAAAATATCCCACTATCTATAAAATAAAATGAGAAAGCAAACATCTGAAGAAAGCTTTTGTACATCAGTTACTTGCTATTTGACAGTGTGCTACAACAAAAGAATTCATATATAAAGTCCACAGAGAAATAAATCAAGGAGATTAATCAATCAGTATGAAGATATTCATCAATATGTTCTTAAGATGCAAGCAACACAGAAGCTGAAAATACATTTCTTTCAACAGAAATCACTCTTCTTCACATCCCTCCTTAAAGCACACTGTTCACAAAACACCATTCAAAAATGGCTTTTATGAAATTTAATGAGTTCTTCCACGACTCCACGGCACATTAAACAGGCTTTAATTCTGCAAGTAAAAGGACTTTTTTTTTTAGAGCTATTAAAAATCATTTACATACTCAAAATCCACCCCAGACTATTTGGTCCAGAATGACTTTGTGGTTTGCAGCCCACCAAGCAAGGGATGCATTTTTTGGTTTTGGTTAATTATTTTTGAAATTTTTTGGCAACTGTGCAAAAAGTTGTTTCTTCACAAAGTTCAACTTGCGAGTTTCTCAGGAGGGAAGCTACAACTTGCAGCATCATCAGTTCAGTTCTGAGCACAGTTAAGCTAAGTACCCCAAGTGCCATTAATAGCTACATTTGTAAATAGAAATGCGAGACACTGCACAACGGCATTTTGTTTCTTAAGACTAGCTTCAAAAAAGGGACATAACTTCAGCCTGTTCTGAACTCCGACCATTTTTGCAGCTCACCTTAGCAACATCTAAATGATAGCGACATCATCCAACTCTCTCCACTATGCCATTGAGCTTTACTGCCACGCAAGGTTTCTTGCCAGGGATGGAATAGTTACATGGGCCTTCATAACACCCCTCCCACTCCATATGCCCAAGCTGCCAGGGAGTAGTTGAACAGCCTTGGTGATGCTTGTCTGAGAAGCTGCAGACCTGAACGAGGCAGATGGCATTTGCCCTGGCACAGCTGTCCTGCTGCAGTGGCTCTTGACAAGGTTAGCAGAGGATGGGTTAGAGCCAGCTTGGCCTCACCCAAAAATATGCAAAGAAATTCTCCTGTAGTAGATTAGATCAGCGTTGGCAAGTCCCTGCTGCCATTCAGGTGATAGCACTGGACTCCCCCATTTCTCTAGCTGGGAGCTTCCTGTAGGAAAGAGCTGCAGACACACCATCATTTGATTTCCTCTCAGCAGCAGGAGTATCTGAAATATAACAGACTGAAGCTTTTAAGGTTCATCCTAAAGCCATCAGCTTGGAAAAATTGGATTCCAATATACAACAATCAGTATGCCATAGTCTATATGAACTAAGAAACTCAAAGCACACATAAGCCAGTGTTTCTGTGCATGCTGAGAGGATGCTCCCCTGTACTTCTGAGCTCTTCTAACCCCCAGTGGAGTAATTCCAGATCACCTTTTGTCTGCATTCAGCTGGCTGATTTTCAGGGATCAGTATTGTCTAGATTATGCCCACATCTCTTTGCTTATTTCTTTCATTTGTGCCCTACCTTGAAAGCTGGTTTAAGGAAACAGAATGCCAATATAGATACCGCCAAATTTAAGAGTTGAATAGAACTGTTTCAAATTACATGCTGTAACTAGATCTAAACTCACTGTTCACCAAGCAGGGACATCAGGAAAGCACGAGAAAAAACTTGCAAACCTTTATATTCAGCAGAGTACAAACACTTACCAGACATTTGAAGAGCTGTACTAAAGGAAAAGAGAAATGTCAGGAGCAGGTAGACAGCCATGGCCAAATGTTTGACTCCCTTTTCCCCTTCACATCAAACTGATGCTAAGACCAATTCTGTGCCTTGTAAGAAAACCCTCCTGCAGTGAATCACCCTTTCTTGTTTTTAAGACCCAACAGATGCAGGGAAGTTCTGAGCTGCAAATAAGGAAATAAGGAACTGTATCATGTCACATGAGTAATTTTGAAATAATACGTTAATGAATAAACTTTGCTTTCTAAGCTAGTTTCTCTATTGTATAAAACTTTTGTCTTCCATGAAAATATGAGATCTAAGAGAAAACATTTCAGTGAGGATTTTTGGAGACATACCTTACAATTCAGGATCATTATTCTTACAAAAAGGTGACATGAATGTCTCTTCACCAGAAATAAAGGAAAAAGGAAAAAAGAAGAGGAAGGTTTGTCTGTAGCAATAAATGATGAAAAAAGCCACAGTGCAAGGCAGTACTGTGAAAAATTGGCTGTGACACCATGCAAATCAAGTACCTGTGGCTTGGAATTAGAGAGAACCAGAATTTCCCATGTCTGCAGTTCCACAGAGAAGAAAAAAAGTGAAGAAAATAGGGCCTGTGCTCTTCAGGAAGCACCTCTCCCTTCTTTTGCTCCATTCCTGACTATATGCAGGAGCATTGAACCCAAACTGACAGCAACAACTGAAGAAACTCCAAAAAGAAGCCACACAATTCTAGGAAGAAGAGAACATGTAATTGGAAAATAGTGGATTTTCAACTATTACTAGAGAGGAATATGGAATGCTGCTACCTTTTTCACCCCACTGGTCTGTGAAAGTTTGCACCCTTAAAGTGCACATCCTTCAGGCATTCTGGCAGAATTTAGATGGCTACTTCGTAAAAGCTCTCTCCTTCATGATAGGTAAAAGAATTAGCCAAACATAGAGGGTAGGGAAGAGAAAAGGCACTCCTGTGGAATGTTTGCATCCCTTTTTGCTTGTGGCCTTTGAAAAACTTCTGTTCCTGTATCTTTAGGAGAGGCTAGTTTGGAGTAACTTCCCCAATATTGTATTGGCAGCAAGTAATTTATAGGGTCTTTCCCTGAGAACGGCTGCTGTTCCAGGCAATGAAAGTCCTGGACACCTACATGAAGGTGTGGGATCCTGCTTCTATTGTTCTGGCTGAGATGCAGATGACTGTGAAAAGGTAAAAAAGGAATTAGAGCAGAAGAATTACAACAGTGAGAGAAAATAGTGGGACCTGAGGGCCAGCAGGTACAGCTAGACCAAACACATGGAAAGAATGTGAGCCTGAAAAGGACACTGACACCTGAAGGAAGTGAGAGAAGAGAGAAAGCTGCCTCCACAAAGCAGTAGACGGCCAATTACACAGTAAATTATGACGCATATGCGAAGATGGCTGCACTGAATCTGAAGTAAAGCATTCTGGTACTCCCCAGCATGGGAATGCTTATCTCTGCAACCTCAACTTTCCAACTGTCCTTGCTTCCTTGTTCAGGAGCTCCAGATGTGCAGATGGAAAAAGTATTCTTATTTATTATTTAGGCAGGAGAAATGCAATGTCTTGTGGTTCCGCTGTACACAACATCTCAGCATCTCCAAAGCTACCAGGAGGTAACAAGTGGAATTACAACAGGGAAAAGGAAACTAGTTCTATTCTGAAGAAAGATCAGTGTTTGGTGAAGGACTGTGAGTGACAATCTGCTGAGACAGACAGGCTGAAAAACAGTAAAGCAATCTAAGGTCAGCTTCACCCCAGCATTTGTATGCTTGCCTGAGCAGACCCCATCACACCCCAAACAGTGGGAAAGAAAATCAGAAGACTGCAAAGATGCACTCCAGCATCTCCACTTGGCAAGGCACAGCCTGACATTTTAGAAGTGGCAAGGAAGAAAGGCTGCCAGATTTTGTGTTGAGTCAGCATTGTTCCTTCAGCAATCTCTGCTCCCAGGCAGGAAGTTACACTCACAGTGTACAGATTCACCACCTTTCCTCTGAAGCTTGAGCTCTTCTGGAGAAAAGGGGAAATGAAAATTAAACACAAGGGTACCCAGAAACGTACAAATCTGCAAAGATACAAACCTTTACGCACTATCAAATATTGCCATCAAGTCATTCCTCAGCTGCCCACAGAAATGCATGGGTGAGTTCATCCAGGCTCAACCAGATGCTTCCCTAGAGAAGTTAAATATATAAGAGCAAGTAGTAATAGGACATTGCTCTAAACTGATAGAGGGTAAATTAAGAAGAATATATTAAGAAGAAATTCTTTACTGTCTAAACTGCCAAGATCAAACATAAGAAATCTTGGCAGAATCAGAGGATTATGGATATGAAATATTAGTGAACAGTTAAAAATTACCTTTGCTTTTCTATCCATCATGTATGTTTCACCTTATTTTTCAAGAAGTTATTTACCTTGTTCTTACAGCAAGAATATTTAAAAAAAGCAAGATCCCATTTCCTCTGTGAATGTATGTTTATGGAACATGCAGCCTGACACCTGCTCTAAGTAGCAGCATCTGCTCAGGAGACAAAGCAAGAGGCCACAAGAGCAAGAAGATGGCTCTAAGGCAGCTGACCTACCCCTACAGGAACAGCATTAGTAGAAAATGGCTGAAAGAACTGGTGAAGGATCAGAATACATTAAATAACAAATTATGTTTCATCCATATGAATATGAATCATTTCCAAGAAGACACACTGTTCTTTTTCAGTCAAATAGAGCAACAGGAACGATTTCCCTAGCCCAGTCTTCAAAACATTCTTGATGTACTCATTCACTTGTCAGTAACATTGCAGCTTAGCAGCAGGAAAAGAGAACATAATGTCAGATCACCAAATGATGTTTGGTAAAACAGTCACGCAAGAACTCAGTCCAGGAAAGATGTAAATAACATGAGAGCACGGAAAGAGAATACTATTTCAGAAAGTACTCAGTTTTTCTTGCAATTACATGATCAGTTTTGTCACAAGCATGACCAAAGGAATGATGATATAAAAACCTGGGACTGGACCCTGCATTCAGACAGTCTAATAAATGAGTTGCCATCACTTGACAAAACAGAACAAAAAAACCTAAAAAATCCTGTATAATTACAAGTCCCTAGGTAAAAGCCTTTGATTTAATCTTATATTAAAATTAGGTATTATTTAAAGTGTTCAAGCTTGTTCATTTCTCTGCCTTCAATCAGTCCTCATCTTCAGCTCACTACATGGAACTGTAAGGATTTCCTGTGCTCTAAGTGCCAGCACTGCCATGTTTGCTCATTTCAATGGGAATTGAAATGAATGGGGCAGTAAACCATGCAGCTTAACTTTCCCCCTCTTCTGAAAATCTTTCAAGTCTTATTCACTCACACTCTTTCTATAATAAGCAGGCCAAGCAGATCAGAGCAGACCTTCTGATTTGGTACCTCCTCTGTTTTTTCCATACCCATTCGTACAGGATAGCAGAACAGACATGGGATTTCACAGAAGCAGCTACCCCTACTGCCAGCTAGTAACTCACACCACATTTTAATTCTCTTCAACACAGGGATAATATTGGATTTCAGGCAGTATAACTGGGTGAATAAGTTCAGAATTATCCAGGCTCCAGTAGCTGGATTCTCTGTGACACTGTTTAGCTATACAGATGTACCAGACACTATCTGAGGCCTCAAGATTTTGCAGGGCCCCACAACAGGACTGACCTTTACTCAGATAGAAACTGCATCTCTTTGTTGTTTGCACAATGAGGCTGGGATTCCAGCCAGGGCCTCCTGACCTTGCACCATCCCTTTCACGTACCTTGCTAGGCAGCACCACTTCTTCATATAACTGAAACAGCATCATCCTTACATTAACCAGCCAGTTTGGGGGTTTCTGGCACATAAGCCACATCAGGTGGCATGAAGAACTATTAGAGCTACTACTCCTTGAAAAGCCATGCTTAAACAACTGTGCATTAAAAATGGAAACGGTAGGAGGGACAGAGGCAAGGAAGTAACTGGGTGAGAGGGAGCAGAGCCACGGAAAAGGAGTTCCAGCACAAATTGCCCCATCTTACCCACACATATATCTAATCTGAGATTTTTGCTAAATCACTGAGCTGACATTTTTGTCTTGGTTTTAAACAGACAATCCTGGGACTGGTTCAGGAAAATATGGTCAATATGCTACTTAATCACAACTTCAGATGGAAAATGTCCCCAGTTGTAACATCTCCCTTTTAATTTTATTGTGTTACAGTCTTATATAGACAACTATAAAATGAAAAAAAATAGTTTAAAAAGTCAAAGCTAGTTACTGTTTATTTCACAGAACAAAATCTGAAACCATTGAAACAAACCTTGCAAACCTTTGTATGCAAGTGAGGAGTCATGCATGATTTGCATCTTGTAAGATTTACAAAGGTGAATATTAACTCCACCTTGGGGAGTCTAAGATTTCCATAACTGGTAACTGATCCAGCCATTTTTGAAAGGAAATAAAATCAGTAGTAACTAATACACTGGTAAAGATAAATTATGCTTGACTTCAGCAAACCCCCCACAAACTTCTGTTGTGTATTGAGAGGCTGCAGGAGAACAGTACCAATGTGTGATCACCCTAACAGCTGTCCAGCACTCCTGTAAAAGTTCCGAACACATAGAGGTAACGTTCCTCCCTCTCCTCAGTAACTGTCCTGTAAAGAAAGAAGTTTTGTCATCACCTTCCTTACCTCCCCTAGACCAATCGACTTGCGGGCAGCCAGGACACTGGCAGTTAACGCCAACCACACTTTCCGCTCCAGCAGCCTGTTCCCAGATTTTACCTGATTAAATTCTGGACTAAAGAAACTACAAGAACTACCTACTTGGTTCTCTGTGATGTGTGTAATCGTGGGAACTGAAATGATATCAGAAACAGATTTTTTCTCTATGTGGTTCAAAGAGGATGTCCTGAAACACAAACTGTCATCCAGTAACTACCCCTGTAGTTGAGTCCCTAGAAATGACTGAAATATGGTAGAATTAGAGATGTTTGTTGAATAGTATGGAGAATCTGTGCATTAGCATGGTCGGAAATAAATCTGCTCCAGAAACTTCAAATCTTGAGAGCCTTCTCAAGTAGATCTGTCTACAGTTTACTTCCTTTATTGCATCCATTTCTATTGTTCCATTTAATAACTAGTCAATATTATCCCTTTCCTTAAGACCCACACTCAACAGTGTGGGCCATCAAATCAGGATACCTGAAATCTTACACATTATACAATGGTTACAAAATAAAGTAACTGCTGTAAATAACATTACGCACACACTGCAACTGGCTACTACGCTATTTGCACATGAGAAAATGGCTTTGGCTTAAATCTAGTTGCATAATTTTATTAAAACAAGGCACATTTCATTTTATTACACTACATTTTACATTACATTTTACATTGCATTTCATTTCATTACATTAAAGTGTCGCGTGTTCATTCCGTTCTATGTTGGTCACAAGATCCTTTGTGTCACTAGTTCCAGGAACAGCATCACTATTAAAATACAAGTTGTTCTCAAAGCTGTCATCTGTGGACAAGCGATTCTTCCTTCTTTTGTAGAAGAGATAACCTGCAAGGCCACTTCCAACTAGGATGAGGATGACAACAATAACTACAATTCCTGTTTTACCATGGTTCAAAGCAGGAGTCTTCTTGTCCTTTGTCATTGCTGAAAACAAATACAAAGAAATCAAGAGGACACCACATACTCTTTATCTGATTACTGGAAACAATTTCTTTAGAAAGCATGATCCTTTAAGAAAAACATTCCACTTGTTTCAGAATAATGAGAGGTAAATTAATTGTTTTCTAATGTTAACACTGCATACATCACAAATTATTATTTTTAAATCTGTGTTTGGGCACTGAATGGAGGATATTTTATCCTATGCTCTTAGGAAACAGATATATCAGAAAATGTCAGAAACATAATACAGAATATGATTTGTTCTGTTTATATGAGATTTTTGCTACTTGAAAGACAATTTTCTTACCCTTTGTAGGCATTTCAGCTGGTGGTACTTCAGCTGCTGGTGGCATTTCAATTGCTGGCATTTTGAAACATTGGAAAAGAATTATGTTATTATGTTATTCTGGTCTTTATTTCTATATTATTTTTTATTTCTACATTTGGAAAATACTGAAAATCATATTCAGCTAAATATATAATACACACCCTTACATACTGAAAACACCTAGTTTTAGTCCAAGCAGAGCTATATGTGGCCTATCAAAAGGCACAGCACCATAGTTACTGTATTCTGGTCTCCTATGTAGTTATTTATATACACTAGCAGAAAAGAAGAATCATCAAATTGTTCCATGGAGATGGACATCACTGTAAAACCACAGGAAAATCTACACAGCATCTTCAGGACAAAGATGATCAGACATAACCCTCAGTATAATTACAAATGCAGTACTTGTTATCTTATAAAAACGTAGCAAGTATAATAAATCTGGTTTGCCAAGAGATTTTCATGGCATACCTACACAGGCAATCGAAATCACTCACAGACTCCGAAGTGTCTTAGCATATATCACATCCAAACTAAAATGTTTGTAGCTCACTTAAAATTTAATATCTGGACCATGAAATCTGGCTTGCTGGAAGAACCTGAGATCCCTCTCCAGGCTCTGGGCAGCTATTGCTGACATTGGCATAAAACTGATGACCTGGGATGGATTGAGGTTTCTCTCCCCCTAGAATACACCTAGTTACTATCTCTAGTACAGCCAACTAGCACCTATTGAACTACTGAACAGTTCTTTGGAGTACCTCCTTACTTACAGAATAAAGTTAGATTACTTATGAAAGAGACCAGCTACAGAATTTCAGATTACTGTCTTAAAAATTACCTCAGTAAATAGAACACAAAATTACATCTATTCTATTGGAAGGCTTCAATCACAGTTTTGCATTTACAGCCTCTTCAGAAAACAAGAAATATAAGCCATGGCAAGTGCAACTCAGTAAAATCATGGTTTTAACACCTAATTTATTAGCCTATAGCCATTTAGTTTGGTGGTTTTTTTGTTTGTTTGTTTTTTTTTCCAATTTTGCAAATGGAGCATTATCACAGCTTTACAAAACTGTGTCAAGCCAAGCTGCATTTCTACAACAGTATAGGACTCAACTGTGCCCTGTTCTTGAGTAAGCAACTGTCTAGTCCTTGCATTGACACTGGTATTTGGCTGACTCTGTGGCATTCCAGCTCAGGAGGCTAGACTGGCTGAAGCTAACCCTGGAAAATAAATTAACTGAATGAGAGAAAAGTTTTCTGGATAGAGAATGAAAATAAAGTGCCTTCTTGTTTGTCAATCACAATGTAAAAACACAGGCAACTAGACTCTGAATCATACAGATGGCTGTATCTGATAGTTCTGCAGTATTTCCTGTAGAAGATATAGTCATCATTACAAGCATCTGAGTAAGTAAGAATAATTTTGCATGAGAACAAACTTATAGAAAGAAAAGCAGAATTTCATTTCTGGTATGTAGAGAAAGTGGACATATTTCAACTACTACAGGCATTTCACTCTTCTCAGTAAATATTAGTAAGAGGTTTTGATACTGCAATACATGCTGTACGAAATTATTAGGAACTCATACGCACTAGATGTCCTTACTGTCAAATTTGCACACTTTATTATTTCAGGACACTTTTGGTTTATCATATGCTCTGCTTTTCTTTCATTTATCTTCTCAAAAAAAGAGAACACAGAGACAAAAGGTTCAAAACTGTTAATTAACTTACAATTCAAAAATACTCAATTCACAGAAACTACTCATACTCGGAAAATGCAGGCACATGAGACTGTCAGAGGGAAATAAGCAAAGGGCTGAGCCAAGGGTATAGCCCACAGAATGTATTTTCAAATAGATGAAACAAATTTGTGCGCAAGGCACATTACTAATGTTGTGATTACTCAACAATTATCAATATAGAACAGAAAAGCTTAGTAAGTGCATACACTAGGTACAGTTGAGATAGGAACACAATCTTTTAAGCCAATTCTGAAGGGGGTTAAGCACTGGTCAGAATTTGTATTTTCAAAGAGTTATTTTGCCCTTTTGTTGGCATGCATTCCTCAGCATTTATAAAACCTCAAGACACCCAGCTAAAATGCACTGAGTGCATCAGCCATCTACCAATGCTAGCACACAAAGGAGCATACTCCATGCATAAAACAAATTCACAAATGTAGCACTTACTTTTTGGCTTTTTACAAACATAGCCTCTGTAGGAAGAACAATAGAAATTATTCCAGTACCCAGAGTTCGCGTACATTTCAACACAGTGCTCGTTTTGTTGAGGGGAAGGCTCTCCTGCATTCCAGTTGACAAAATTCACTGCAGTGTTGTCTAGCCACAGCCATTCCCCTAATTGGAAAAACATTGAATATATAAAACCAAGATAGTATTTATTTCCATCTTGACACCTGCTCCACATTTATTGCCTTCCTGAGAAATCTACATGTGGCCTCTCTTGGAGACAGGTCACTAGACTATTTAAATTTTTGGTCTAACACATCATGTTGCCCTTACTTTTTTATCCAAATGATATAACAACAGTTTCTGGAAAATGGCAGGCCAATCTGGATTATAATGTTACAAAGGCAAGAGAGTTTAAAGAAGTATCTCCAACAATATATTGCAATGGTGAAGTGTCAATCATTTATTCAGTCTATA
Organism: Coracopsis vasa; assembly: GCA_026283785.1. Classification (NCBI taxonomy): domain Eukaryota; kingdom Metazoa; phylum Chordata; class Aves; order Psittaciformes; family Psittacidae; genus Coracopsis; species Coracopsis vasa. Next base: position 12,323 of record JANHGB010055070.1, read on the forward strand.
AAAATTACTGATGTTAAAATATAATTTATTTTCACAAGAAAGCCCTTTATTTCAGTAATTTGCAGGGAGGTTTTGTATTACTCTTTTGAAAGCCTGCACTGAACTCTTTCTAAATACAATTTTATTCCAGATGGTTTTTAGTTTCTGCTCCTTTCCACTGACTTTACTCACACGATTTTCCTTTTGAAAGATTCGCTTCAGGGATCTTGTGATCACTGTTGTTCAGCGGTGCCGGGACTTTCTGTCTCTTCCTTCCTGTTCCTTTTTTTTCTTTCTTTCTTTTAATAGTGCTATTTATTTAGAACAAATTTACCCCTTGTGACTCTTAAATTGTACTCAAACAAGCAAATTCTTAGACTCAGCATGAAAACTGTGTTTTGTTTTCTCATTATATTCTTCACATTCTGTTTTTTTAAAAAAAACAGGACATGGTGTCTGGATATAATAATTTTTCCAAAGATATGAAATTTAGTTATGCAGTTACGCTGAAATCACTATAATCATTATCTAATAATATAATGACATCTACTTGCTGAAGCAACTCTTTTGTTTATGATCAGTCTAAGAACTGTATTGTTCTGCACTCACTCTTGCATGACTTTAAAACACAATTTATGTATCCATTAACCACATGAGTAAACCTTAGTTTTCCCTTATTGGTTATGCTTCTAAATCATTGCTGTCTTCAAATTCTTCCTCCTCTGCTGAAAACTTCCCTTTCCTGGTTAAGATTCGAGTAATGTATTTGAATACTTATCTTCTCCCCAACTAGTTTGTCATTGAAGTGGCTGAGCAGGCAGCTGTAAAAAAAAACCCTCCAAAACTCAAGAAAACTGCACCCTAAGTCACCTGAACAATTCTGCAGTCTTGCCTTTGACATTGGAGCTTTTATTCTGAACAGCACAAGACCAGAGCAACTTTTAGGTCTATCATAAATACAGATTTTTTACCGAATACTAACTGTATTATTGAAAAAAGCAATAATCAGCAAATTTCAGATTTAATTAAAGCAGCTTATTGCTTGTTCTCTCTTACCTTACCTTCGTTACAGTGAAGCAGAAAATAGAAAAACTTGTGATAAACAATTCCAAAGACACAAACAATTCCATCTTAAATGTGAAGCTGTTCTGAGGGCCTGCTGTAACTAAAGATGGGTCACTGGTCATTTCAGGATGGTCATTCCAAAGACTGGAGGTGATATTAGACACCTTGCTCTCTAGCTCAAAAACTGGAGTATCTCAATGACAAGTATATAAAGCTAGGGCCCCTTCCACATCTGAGAAGAGCCAAACTTCATCTCAACTCCAAACACAGTCCTGTCTGTACTGTGTTATACGCATACTTGCACCTTACTTTGTTGTGGATAAGATTTTTCTTGCTTTATGACGAAAGTTCCATATCTGGTCTTTCTGTTATATATTACTGTTTATTGCTTGATTACCATTCACCAGCTTCCCTTCTGATGATAATATAATAACTTTCCTGATTTCACTTTTTATGAGTTACAGAAGTATAATGTGAAGTTTTCAACTCCCAGGTCAAACAACTTGTAACTATTATTTATCAAGCAAAATTATGTCAAATGTAAAGAAATTACCATCCACATTTCTGTACATTCCTGTCCAAAAAGTTGATGTTTTCCCTTCAAGTGGTTCAATGGTGTATGTCAGAAAGTTGGCTTCAGCTGAGTCTTCAACTGATACCAAAGAGGCACCTGGAAGATACAGTGAAAAAGTGTCTCTTAAGTGTCTCTTAGAGACATAAGTCTTCTAGCACAAAGCATTCTCATTGTCCTGTCAAATGTCAGTCTTATTTTGTCACTGATTATCTGTGCCAAATTCCAAACTGAGTTTGAAGTTCAAAACAAAAACTAAGTTTGGATAATATCTTATGAAGGACTTTAGCATTGTTGCTGATGTATTTCTTATAATTTCCATGGCAACGCACTAACAGTGTTTGTTTCCTCATCCACTGGGAAATAGCAACATAACTAAACAATGATAGTAGGCAAAATACAACAGGCCAATTTTGTAATCAGCATAAATTTCTACTGATGTGTTACTATTAAAACCAAACAAAAACAAAACCAAAAAAAACCAAACAAAATACCCCACACTAAAAAAAATCAAAAGTTTTTAGTAAAACATATGTATAACTTCAGTCTGTGCACAATATGACATTGCACATTAATGATTAAATATTTCCTGAGCCTTTGTATAGCTCATGTATAGCACAGACTTTGCCAAATTTATAATGCACAGTCATTAGTTTAACTCTTTAAACAGGTCTTGTTTATTTTCTTATATTTTCTTCGTAGCCACCAGAGAAACAAAGATCATCTTGGACATCTGTTGCCCAGTTAGCATAGTATCCTGTTACTCATCCACGCACAACACCAGGCATTCTGCTGTGATTCATTCTGTATGATGCTCTAGCAAAATCAGGAAGTCACAGCATGGAGCCAGCAGACAGAATGAGCTGCATGGTTTTGTATGGAGTGGCATTAAACATCAGAGAAAGTGCATCTTCAGTTGTCTTTCGTGTGGGGCTGGCATCCAGCCAATAGCTGTGTTTGGCACTTGACTGTTTTGACTTGGCTGTTGAATTTTTGAAGTTATAGTCTCTCAGGTAAGGAAGACACACTTACAGAGAATACAAATGTAAAAGTCATTTGAATCGCTGCTGAGCTACTGATAAATTCTACAACGGTTCAGAATTCTGCTATGGATAAGATATAATTGAAAAACGTCCAACTGCAAACAAAACCCAGAGTGCAAGCAGGGACAGCAGAATATAAGAGAACATGGAACCTTCCTCTTTTTTCAGCGTAGTCTTTATGTTTTTCTAGTTGTTCCGCTTTTGTTGAATAGTATCAGATGTTTGGTTACTGTTATGCTGTGTGATAAAAACCTTCACTGCACATCCATGAGGGAGCACAGAAAGACAATGGCAAATCGGGGACCTCTCCCCTGGCTACTCACACGCCCATCACAGGAGCCATCAGCCCATCAAAGGCCACTCTTCACAAGCCCAGAGGAGCAAAGAGGCACAATGGCAGGGGAAGAACACAGATTATGGACTCAGAACATCCTGCTCAGGCCCTTCCCAGGGCTGTTGCAGGACATGCTCAGCCACAGTGGCCAGGCATGAAACCCATCAGGATAGCACAACGTCAGAGTTCCTTTCAGATTGAGGGGTGTTACTGCCTAGGGTTACGGGACACATGACGGGATGCAGAAAAGCATTTCAAGATTGCACAGACTTAGGATGAGATGTTTAGGGGAGGAAGCAAAGGCAGGGAGAGGGATAGAACTAGATCATTTGGGAGGAACAAGGATAGGAAAATAGAGGGATAAGAGGATAAAAAGACTGATAATGTGTAAACAGTTTTCTTGTCAGTACAGTTGTCTGGCCACACCTGCACCTGATCTGGGCAGACAGTCCTATCTTCTGATTAAACTCTAACTACTATCACAGGTGAAAACTGTTCACTCTGTGTGCATGTGTGTGCATGGGGGTCTAAGTACCAGCAGCTGGAGTGGGACCATGAGTAAGAGACTCTTGTGTCCATGGTGCCACAACTGGAGCAAGTGCGGGTACACAGGTTAGTGTGTGATCACTGGGGAGTATTAGGTCAGCCTAGTCAGCCAAGTGTGTGTTGTGCATCACCAAGGGTGAGATCACAAACTGAGCTGGCTATCAGAGGCACCAGCAAAGTCCCATCCATGTGCTGGAGGGACCTTAAGGGCTGCTGGTCTCTAAGGATGAGACCCACTAGTGTGTGTGCATCAATAAGGGTGAGACCAAGGAGGGGATGGCTACTGGGAGACCTGGGAAATTCCAGCTAGCTCTGTATGTCTGTGTGTCCCTGTGTGTCTCTACAGGTGAGACCATGGCAGACTAACTACTGGAGGGACCAGTGTGTACGTATGTGGTGGGGACGGGTTTGTACCAGCAACAGGAGACAGGCTGGTGACCATGAGAGCTCATATTTCCAGTTCCCAGCAACTGAGGACACTGAGATCAATAGGCCAGCTACAAGGCAAAGTGTCTGAGTCCAGCTGCTGCAGGGATCCACATTGTATTTGTGCATCTATTCCCACTAACAGCGTTTCATCCTGATCAACCAGAGAGGGGAACACAATAAATGTGCTAGTGCAGGTTGCGTTCATGTGAGTGCTCTGTGTTTCTGTCTGTGCTGACCTGCGTGGCCTGCCATGAATATATGTATAGACACATTGTACACGTGTGTGCCTACAGGGAACACATCCTCAGCCTTGTCACTGGCAGCATGAACAAGATCTCTGCGTACTCTGATGGCAGGTTAGATATCTAAGTCACATTGCTACCAGTGCTATAGACACTAATGACATATGAAGTCTAGTATAACAAATCTTACACTACTTTCCCAGAGAAGGAAGCTGCAAGAAGAAAACAACACAGCAACCCTAGTTTTCTAACATATTCTGCCTAGAGAGCTGTAATTTTCATTCCAGTAGTATAAAACTACTATAGACCAGGAATAAATGTATAAAATGACATTAAAATAAGATTTAGTGCCTGCTGTGGATGAGGTTGACTACCTCTTGGCCTGTAAAAGGACAAAGTTTCCACTTTTGCAACCTCTGCTCCAGGCCACAGAGCTACTCTAATGCCTGGTCCCACACACATGAACGACAGTGTGTGTCAATAGGTAGACAGCTATTTTCCATATCCTCCCAGATTAAGGCAATAACTGGATGCAGCTATCCTATCCAACACTGGACCATCCTTGAAATCACAAAAATACATGGCATAAGTTCAGCTTTTCATAGAGAGGAAAAACAATTCAGAAAGATGTGTTCTTTGGTTAAGGGGAATACTTACCAAGTCGAAGGCATTCTAAAGAAGCCTGGGCCCAATTTCTTGTAGATGAAGATTCAATGTAGTAGCAATGACCTCGGAAAGGGATCCATGACTTGTGTCCTTCTGATTCAGGGCACTTTCCTGGAAGCTGAGGGGGCTCAGTGGGAGCTTGAACTGTTTAAAAAAATGTATTTTTTAAAAAGAAGAAAGCACAAAATTTAAAGAAACAGCTTCTTACACATTCTTCTATCATTAACAGATTATTCTAACTGAATGTTGGAAAACTTACTCAGGTCTTTAAAAAAAAAAAAGTAATCTTGGTAGTCCATACTGCTTACTACAAGACAATAATGCAAAAACCCTAAATCTATGAATAAAAAGTACTGCAACTGTAGTCTTAAGAAATCTAACCTAGCTAAGAATTCCAGCATATTTTGATCTTCTAACAGATGCTTAAACTCAGCTCAACTCTTTACTCACAAATATATTTTCATGCCTGACTGCTGTGTTGAATTAGGGCCCATATGAACAAAGCCCATATGGGCTTTGACCTAATATCATAGAATGCAGAAGGCATTATCAGACGATATTAACAGAAGTTTCAGGTCAAAAAAGCATAAGAGAAGGCATTCTGAAGAAGTATCCTTAAAGATTTCTATACCACCTGTAGTTTGTCCTCAGTTATAAAAGGAAAATCTGAAAAGCTGTTATACGTAAATACTCCTTGTGTCAACTTATGGCTTGGTCATTCATCTCTTCTCCCTTCAACACTGTACCTGTGTGACTACTACTACTATTCATTGCCTTTTGATTTCTAAAGGTTTTGGTCTTGCATGCTTGCTCAATATCAAAATAAATAGCAGAGTAATGTGAGTCTAAGCTTTGCAAAATACATCAGAGATTATTAGTGTAAAGTGATGGCCATTCACAGTCATCTTAGCTCTTTCTTAGTATGTGTTTGCCCTCATTTTAAAACAGCCTCATTCGACCCAAATAAATTTTAATAATTTTATTTATGTAGCTCTTGAACTAAAACCCAGCATCCAAGTTTATATCAGAAGATATATAACACAGCACAATGAACTCTACTGAGATAATCACTGCAATTACAATGGTTAAATTCAAGTTCTTACCATCAGCTTTTTTGCAAACAGAGAAGTAACTTTCATTGCATGATCCTGTCTTCCAGGCTCCAGCAATGTCTAGATAGACACAGCCTATCTTCTGTTTTGGCTCCCCTTCAGCCCATTTAGTATACTTCATTCTCCAGTTATCAATCCATTCGTAACGCCCATTGGTCTGAGAATAAAACAAACCAGCAGAAATTGTTAAATGTAAGCATTAACCATTCCTTCACTGGTCAAATGTCTGTCTATGCAGCACCTTGTGCTAGAAGGTTTTTTTAAAAAATCAATAACAAATACAAATGGCTGAAACTCTTCAGTTCTTGTTATGACAAGCAACTACTCATCCGAAAATAAAGCAGTGCAAAAACTACTTTTCCACAAAAGGAAATGCAGAGTAAGTGACATTGAGTTAATTCTGAATGTAACAAAATGTTAATTTTGGACTAATAAAAATTTCATTTTAAATGATTTGTAGGAGCAGAAGTCTGATTACTGCTTGTACTATCTATTTCCCCCAAAATTTCAAGTAATGTGTATTATTTTAACTTGTAGTACATTCAAAAGCTTAATCATTTCCCATCAAAGCTGGTGAACTCAGTGAATCGTATTGTTGATTAGATTAGGGGAATCTTTTGGGGTTTAGGAACTGGTGTGTTACTTTCACTCATTTGTATTTCTGTCTATGGTCAGCCAAATGGAGTGAATGTGGGACAAGTGTCTGTGCCAAGGAGAAAGGGTAGTGTATTTTACCATCCAGAAAGTATCAAAATATCAAAGAATTGGGAAAGGGGAGACAAATAAAATTAAATGAGATAAACAAGTAAATTATTTGACTATCCTCAAAAATGTTGAGAGAGTCATAGCAACAGCACCTTACTCTGTTTCTGAAAATTGTTATTTAGAATAAATAATTTCTACTGTACATCTTAAAATATGTGGATTTAATCTCAAATACACTATATATATAAAGAGCTAGTTCAAGATGCTAGCCTAAAATATCTTGTTTGGAAGTGCACAGAGTGTAATATCACAGAAAAAGTGTACAAATGTGTGTAATATATACAATTTAATCAGAGTAATCGAAGAGGTAGGATTCCTACCTGTAAATCTGAGAGTACACTAAAATATTTATGACCAGGACGTAAACTAATAAGCTAAAGTAATGAGATATAATAAGACTTTTCAGCTCCTGATTTGTCAATAAGAGAAGCAGCATCATGTTTAATTAGTTTGATATTCTTACCACATTACTGTTAAGACCAATCCACATAGGCACCCCATACTTTAACATCTTTAGCCACAGGAATGAATGACTGTAGGGGTCTAAGATGCTGGAAAGGTCAAAGTGATCACGTTTGCAGGTTTTCCGTGCATCCTCCCAGTTCATTTTGGTATGGATGAACAAATAACTACTGTTATCATAACGTATAATGCTGGATGGGGATGAACTTGTAGAAGGCAGAAACTCAGCATCTGTAAAATACAGGATAAAAAAAGACTCATAAAGTAAGTTGTTCAAAAGCAGAGTGTGATTTCACTGTGGTTGCAAATAGAGTTAAACAAAAAGCCTTTTTTCTTGAGTCCATGTTCCCTAATCTTTAATCAGCATGGGTTAGATACACTATTATTTAAGCCAGCATCACTAGTAAGTCAATTGCAAATCTGTAGAAAGGCAAAGAGCATCTTAAAGCAACCTTTGACAAGGAGTAAAGAAGCATTTTGTATTACCCTCCAGTAGTATTACTGAAATGAATTAGGATTAGATTAGATCACAATTTCTTTAATAAAATATCTTTTCATCAAAAGAAATGCTTTGCAGAGATTGTGTTGTTTTCCAAGGATTTTGGGTTGGGTTTTTTTTGGTCAGAGAAAAGAAAAACTCAACAACAGATCAGTCCTTAAATCAGACAATTAAATCCAGGTTTTCATTGCTTTTTAATTTCCTTTTTGGAGGTGAATTACATCAACTTTGATGTGGGTGAGTTACAGTCACTCTCCAGACATTTCATGCTACATTTACAAGCCAGTACTTTCCAGAACATGTTTTGAAAGCCAATGTGTTCAGAGAGTAACAGACACAGTCATAGTACAAATATTATGTCAAGGGTCATAGTAAAGACAAAGATGCAGATCCAAATTCCAGCTCAGGAAGGTAGGAACATGGCCATTACTGGGAAGGGTCAGCTAAGAGCAGTGACTCTAACCAGACCTCTGACACACATGACCTTTGTGTTCCTGCCTGAAAAACAATTTGTGGATGTATCTTTACTGGAAGTAAAATAATGCTGAAATCCACACGCCCAAGCCATTCCCTGAAAAAAAAGTAAGGTTTGATTGACCTGAAAAGACAAGTACCTGCATTAATTTGGCATATATATCCTCTGTTGTTATCACAACTCTCATCAGCCCACTTCCCTGCTTCCTTAACAGGACTGTTTCTCATGACAACACAATCAGCCTCGAGGCAAAAAGACATAAGATCAGTTACAAATAGCTAGAAGAAGCAAAGAAAACACTTTCGCACCCCTTCAGACACAAGTATGTTGTAGTTTTACTCTCATACTCTTGTAACATTTCAGAGCATAAGTTTTATGATGTGGAGGTTCTGTACCTCTTGCACAGATTGCTTAATGTTGCTCTTTTGCGCAACATTAGGGTGGATAAGCAGACCAGAGCAATTCTGGTATTCTTATACCTCCAGGCATACAGCATGGAGAGAAGGAAAGCCACAGACAATTTAAAGATAAGTGATGTCAACTACTGTAGAAAAGACCAGTTAACTTTGCCCCAGGAAAAAACCCTGGACCTTCAATGAGCAATGCAACATTTCTGACGTATCAGTCTCTTCAAATTTATTGTTGCAAGTTGTAATAGTGCACACAGCAAAATTAGAACTGGTCCTGCCCAGAGGCAGCCATTGATCTGTCAGTACCACTCACATTTCAATTTCTCTGACATGCACATGATAGCTAGAACCTATGTTGGCACATGTTAAACAAACAATGATGAATGCAAAAAGCTGCATGGGAACAAATGGGTTTGTGCAATGAAGCATCCATATTTATTTTATTCTATTCTATATACTTATTCTGGGGGAGACGCAGAGAGAAACACTTCATTTGTGAGTGAAGTACATTAAGATTAAAATCTTTCAAACTGAACAGTTGCATGGTATTTTGTATTAACTTGCGCGCTTGTAGTAAGCGTGGGTAAAGCCCTTCCCAAAATCTTCGTTCGCGAAGTCAAGCCATTATCATCATCATCATCATCATGTATTAACTTATATGATAACCTATTTTTTCCTAAGATCAAATAAACTGAAAAATAAATCTCAAATTTATAAAATAAGGACTTTATAAGTTTTCACAGACAGCTTCATAGAAATCCTACTACTTTTCATAAAAAGATAAACATCTATATTCCTCTCAGAAGCAACATTTTAAAGATGCTTACTCTTTTAAACTCTGAATTCTCCCAGGTTTTCTCCTTCCATAAGAGATAAGCTCAGAGGTGCTACTTTCACAAACAGGAAAAAAGACATTATACAGGAAGATAAGATTTCTACACTAAAAATGGCATTCAAGAGAAGGAGAACTAGTCCTATAATGTGCTGCAGTTCCATACCATAGAACAATGTAACATGTAAGATCAGAGCTCTGCAGAACTCTATGACCTATCAGATCAGTTTGTACAACAGAGAAATAGGGGAAGTGATTTTCCTTTTTTTTTTTTCCTGTAAAAACTGAATGGCTCTCTTTTCATGTCCCTTCCACAGCTGTGAGTGACAGAATTTCCTTCAGTGTAAGACACAGAGGGGAATGTTTTAAAGTGTACATTGCAAGCTACATACAACTGAGAAACCTGCCAAGTTCAGGCACAGCCGTGGTCAGAGGACTAGGAGGATGCACTCATTCAATGTGCTTTTGGGGCAAATGCATTGAGGCAAGAATCCTACTGTCCTCTTTGCCACAGCCTCTGAGAGAATGCAGGGTGAACACAGAAGCAGTGTAGCTTTTACAGGCACAGAGAACTGAAATCTGAAACCAATCTTTCTATAAGACCTCCACAGATCCTGTCACCAGCTAATACAGCAACTGCCCAAGGGCTCAAAACCATTCACTCTATTTGGATTTATATATGACATGTATAAAAGTATGAAAGTAAGAAGTGAAGCAGTAACATGTCTCAAATCCCAGCAAATGTGTAAATGCAATCTAAAATCAAATTTCAGTGAAAAATTTGTGACTGCTACTTACCTGGCCATCATACGAATATAAATCCATATGTCCTGATGGGAAGCCTTTGGCCCAGCTTGTAAAGTAAACTCCTGTTCCATCTGTCCAGAGGAACCTCATTTCATGATTTATATCATTTAATCCAATCCATGTATCAGTAGCAAAATCTTTCATGTGGAAGGTGAGGAAAGCTAGAGTAAAAAAAAAGGCAAAGAAAAAGAGAAATACTCTTAGTGAAGGACAACTGAAAGGTCTGACCTCACCAAGCTTGGTGATATTAAATATTTTTTTCTGAAATATAGACTACTTCATTGTTGAGAACACAAGCTGGTAAGGTGAAAAGGGGGTATCTTTTGAGTTTAATGAACTGGGAGGCAGATGTGTAACTGTGGCTTTGAGCAAAATACTTCAGCTAAGTACCTAATCTGGTAATCGGATGAGTCCCAAAAGCATGATGGAAATGCTTTTTATAATGTCTCAGGACATTTTTGAATCCTAGTCTCACAAAATCATTGACTTGGAAATACACAGCCATGTAGATCACATACATTTTTGATAATCCCACCAGAGTGGTTATCCAGCAATAGCATCAGACACCACCACAGAGCACCTACCGCTTGTGCCCCTGCACAAACAGTGCTGTTACAGAACTGCAAGAGTGTTTCCTCTCTCCCTGAAACACCTGTCAATAGCCTGCACTGTCTTAGCAAGGAGCAGAAGGCACAAGCAGATTGCTTAAAATGAGTCTGAACGGAACTGTCCAGAACAAGCAAATCAATTACCACAGCTTTGCACGGTTCAGGAAGGTGCTCATGTTCCTTAGCTAGCATGGCTATCCCACAGATAGAGCAGCCTAGGTCAGCTGGCATTCCTCAACCCACTAACCCACAATACATCAAACACTATGGTAAAATGAACACACCACGTTTTTTGCCAGCTGCTACAATCATTGTTATGAGCTTAGTTTTCCCTACAAAAAGATTAATTTCTGGATGTTTTATCAATCATTCACCTTCTTTAGTCTTTTAAAATGAATGCAACTTACACTTCAGGAAACTTGTGGATTTCTTTGCCAAATTTTAGCATTGCTGCTCCGTCAGAGACTGTAGCAGGAACTCAAGCCTTTATACCTACATTGCCAGAAGTAACAATAGTTTTGTGCTAACAGCTTTATTGCTCATTTCTCTTTTAGCTGGAATTCAAGCCCTGTGCATGAACCAACCACCTGAAATCTGTACTGCAGAAATGATGCTGGATGAGAATTTAACTATGTTTCAAAAGTGAAAGTTTAATGCTTCATTTCTTCACACGTGGAAAGCGTTAAGTTCATGTCAGCAGTCTAAATTGAAACTACTTAATTGCTCAGACTACAACACAGACTTGTTTTACAATGGCTGATTTTTCAGGATGCTCTTTTGAGTTCACAAACAGTATGTGTTATGCAACATTGGTTTCTCAACACTGTAGTATATAACAATATTTCTAAAATGAGGGTGTTATCAACATCCATCAAAATCTTCCCCAATTTGTAATTTGAATTTGTGCCGTGTTTATTCATGCATGAGGTAATTTCCCTCTGCTCATCTCATATAATCATGAACGCAGCTCTTAGGTTCACTAAAATAAGCGCATCTAATGAAAAGAATGGTACATCTAAGTGGTGAGTTGCGGGTAGATGTCCACACAGTCAAACCTCTGCCCTAAGCTGCCCAAAGACAGCCAGTTCTGACCCCAGTGTTCTGCTTGAGTTAACAGAAAAGCTATGCAGCAAGTTAATGCCACCTAGTGAAACTGCATCATTTGGAATGAAACTTGCTGGGTCTGGCTGGCATCATATGTAAGCAGAAAAAGCACTACTTTGGCTGCCAGGAGAATATATATGTATATCTAAGACAACATTAAAATTTGATAGATTCAGGTGAAAACTTCATTGTAAATTTCTAAAACTTTGACATTTTGGAAGGAAAATCAGATGCACAATCAGTATTCAAACCCTGTCCACATTCACACAAATACAACAGCCATCCTGTAAAAATGAAATGTCATGCCATCTAGTTGCTACAAAATTAAATACAGTACCTTGCACTTGTTCATTAGGGACAGTGGCCAGGTTTCCTCCTAAATTCATGCAAGCTGTTCGTGCGGCATGCCAAGTGACACGTTCGTCTTCCGTAGATCCAAATATTTTATAACACTAAAACATGAACAAATTCTCTATGTATTATCTCTCCTCCAATATCCCTCACAGATTGAAAACCACTGCTTTCAGCAAAGCAGGATGGAGAAAAGGCAGTAAAATAATACATTTATCTGAAAAAAACACATTCAGCTTAAAATGAGATTTTTGTACTGGTCCTTGTTTTGTATAAAATTAAATGTCTCAAGAAAGTGTTTTGCTCAACAAGACACGTACTACATTTGATCTGAAATCCCTAGAAAATAAGCAAAACCTGACCTTTTACAGACAGCCAGCTAACAGTAATAAGTTATGCATGACTGATAGTCTGCCTGTTTATTTGACTCTACGAAGCATACCACGTTAGTAAAGTAAAGAAGACAAAATATATTCAGTACGGAGAAAGAATTATGATTGGTTAAAAAACATCAAGATCAAAGCATGAATACTTCAGGAACTCTGTCTAAACTCTTTAAAAAATGCATATCAAAACTTTTGAAGAGATAACTAGAGTATGACTTGTCTGCTGCAACTGAATATGCTCAGTTAGAAGCATCAAAAAAGCACCTTTCCTGCAAAACAGTGTCCAGGCAAGCAAACCAGCTCCCCACAAAAAAATTCATATTTTATTCTAATAAGAAAAATTATTATTAAATAATTGCCTTGTTTTGTGTTTAATGTTTTGCCAAGCATCCAACATGCACTGTATTTGGTATGGTACCTTGTTATGAAAAGAAAGCCAAGCTGGGTGACATCCTCTTGGAGCTGAAAATGTCGTTGGAGGAACAGTTGAATTAATGGAGCTGTTGTGCCTTTCACATATGTAGGGATTTGGATAACCGCAGTTTATATCATTCCAAAATCCTGAATGTAAGATAAATGGGGAGCAGTATGACACCACATCCAGAACTGGTTTAACAGGAATCAGTTTCACTCATTCTTACACAAAGTGCTAAATCCTCAGTCTCTCAGTTTATTATTATTCTATCGCAGCATTTACGTTAAATATGTCACTTTA
>JANHGB010055071.1:0-21836 GCA_026283785.1 Coracopsis vasa
CAACTCAGACAGCTGTCAACTATGTATAAAGCTACCTGCCCAGTAAGTACTACCCCCTTTCTTCCAAATCTGTCATTCCGTGTCAAGGTCCCTCTGGATGGCATTCCTTCCCTCCAGTGTATCAACCCAACCACACACCTTGGTGTCATCAGCAAAATTCCTGAGGGTATACTCAATTCCACTGTCCCTGCCATCCACAAAGATGTTGAACAGGATTTGTCCCCAACACCAATCCCTGAGGGACACCACTCGTTACCGGTCTCCAATTGGACACCGAGCCATTGACCACAACTCTTTGCATGCACAGAGTTTGCATGCAATTCTTTTGCCAGGCACAAAGGTGAGACTGACTACTCTGTAGTTCCCTGGGTCATCCATTTTCCTTTTTTTCCAGATGTTGGGAACTTCTCCTGACTGCCATGATTTTTCAAATATGACGGACAGTGGCTTAGCAACTTCATTTGCCAGCTCCTTTAGGACCCGTGGATGGATTTCATCAGGTCCCATGGACTTGTTGCACATTCAGGTTCTTAAGACGATCTTTAACCTGATCCTCTCCTACAGTGGGCCTAAGTTCTTCATTCTCACAGTCCCTGCATCTGCCTTCCAAGACTTGGGTGGTGTGGCCGGAGCATTTACCAGTGAAGACTGAGGCAAAGAAGTCATTAGGAACCTCAGCCTTCTCCCAGTCAGGGGTAGCCCATTCTCCCACTTCCTTCTGGGACAAATTTATGGTAATGTGTTAACAGCATTACTGGTCTGAGAATGCAACTAATTTCAATGTGTAAGTTCAGGAGAATTAGGATGAGAATGTCAGAAGGACAAACTCAATGTTTGTGTACATTACGTGGTACCATTTAGGTTATACTACTAGGTTCGTTAACTGATTTAAGGTCTGATATCTTAGTATAGAGATAAATGTGCTGGTAATAACAATACTGTTTCTCTATGTAGGTCACAAGAGAACAGCAAAGTGAGTACCATCATGATGCTTCCAGTGTACTATTTAGGAAACAATCTTTTTTCCCAGAAAAAAACAAAAACAAAACAAAAACAAAAACAAAACAACCAGCAAAAAACCAAACAAATCCACAAAAAAACCCACACACAAACCCACAACAGTTATTATAATTTCTTGAATTCTACTATTAATTCTTAAGAGTCTATGACCAAGCCACTAATATTTCTCCCAAAGCAGTAACTCTTACAAAGACAGATAAGCAATTGCTCTCATCTTATGGCTAGCTCAGTTCCTTCCTATTCTTTCCCATAAACTGTGAAAAATTACATCTTTCTTGTAATCGATCTTTACAATGATAAACATTCACAGGGTGATTTGTTCTGAGTAGGATGCCTGCATTTTGTTTGCACCGAAAACCAAATTGGCTTTCAGGCATTTCCTCTTGGCACTAATAGGATTTAAGAGATTTAAATAATATAAAGCAGTCTTGTGCAACATATTGAACTTAAATCTGAGCACTATTTCAGTGTATCAGGGGTATAAGTAACTCTAAAGAAAAATTATGGTATATTTAGAGGTATGTGGAAACACTGAATTACATATATTGATACACTTGCAACAACAAGCAATAGGTCTCAGCAGTATGCACTACCTACCTTTTAGAAAGGTGAGTTAACAGAAGCAGATGCTGAGAACCTTTACCAGCAGTTAGTGACTGGTTCAATATTTGAGGAACTCATGAATGCTTTCCCTTATGAATGAAATAAGAATATTTGGTGGTAACACTGAACATCATGAAGAAAACTGACCAAACTGTTAGCAGTCAGTACTTGTGTCTGGATATCAGAACATGTGAATCAACTTGAGGAGGAATAAAAAGAGGCATCACTTAAAAGTGACATTGAAACATCCTGTGGAAGACTCACTGTCCAACGGCTTCCCAGCACAGGGTTTCCTCCTGCTCTGTATTTGCCACTCTGCTTACTTCCAGTTTCCTCTCCAAACTTCATGTGGTCAAAACCTCTTCTCTTCGACCTCTTCCCTCCTCTGTCATTCCAATCTTGGCATCATCATTTCCCACCATTAATCCTCCCTCCTTGTTCTCCAGTAAGCACTTACAAGTATTTCTCAATTATACACTCTTGCATACATCATGCTGCTACCTTTAAATTCAACTGTTCAATGAAGTTGATATTTCACCTAGACTGACCAATATAAAAGCAAGACTAAAGTATAAGACAAACTACACATTATGTCACGTTATGTTTAGTGCTAAGTTTCAGGAGATTTATTTGGCACAGCGTCCTTTTTTCCCCCCCCTTGCATGAAAGCTATCACAACTACGGCTAGATTCCCCTCCCACCTCCACCCCCCCAGTCACAATGGATCTTATATGGGAGCGGGGGGGGAGGAAGGAAGGAAGAAGGGGAAGAAGGAAGGAAGGGAAGGTGGAGGTGAACACATTTCACAAGTTATTTCAGATGAACACACACTTTCGAAACATAAGGCAGGATCTAGCAGAAGAGAATGTTCAATAAGACTTTTCTTCTGTTTTTATTTGAGCTAGTAAGAATGTTCCAAAAAGGAAGGGCAGCTTTCACCTATTTTTGGCCATATTTATAACATAACTAGTAATAAGCATGACAGTTTTGATCTCTTTGAAGACTCTTGTAAAACTGAATGTTAAAACACAATGTATTGTTGAGTATTTCAAGTATTTCTCTAAATGCTGCTAACAAAGTGTAAGGCTCTTGCCACATTGAGGTTCACTGAAGTTCTCCATATACTCTTGAAACTTAAGGTCAGAAATCATGCCAATGTGGCACAGATCAACCGTTTTTAAACCCTCTTACACAATACTAACAGTCTCCTCTGTGCTGAAGGTCTGAGCATCATTACTAAGCAACAGTTACGTATATCTTACTGGTCAGAACTGAGTAATGACATTTTATTAGTGGGTTTAAGAAAGCTGCAGAGACCATATGGCTACAGTGCTCAGTTGATGCATTTGCTTCAGCACTGAACCTCATTTTTTTTCCACAAGACTTCAAAGTAGATCGTAATTATAAAGCTTCAGTCTAGCACTACAGATGGTGCCATCACTCTTTGATGGCCAATTTCAAAACTTTCAGAGACTCCAATAATGAACCTTAATAAAACAGACAAATTATTACGCACAGTTTGAACACATGCATGAACACACTTAGTTCTACACAGCATTTTAAAACCCAAGTATTCCAACAAAGAAATTCAAGCTTATCTATCAAACCACAACAGCAGCCATTTTGTTCTCATACTTGAATGTTAAAAGGCTTGTGGTTATCCTGCACTTAATTACTCCATAGTGCCATAAATCTGCTTTTTCTAAAGCTAACTGTAGTTATTTGACTAATTAATAAAATTACTCGTTAAACAGTTTTACTTGTAACCCAAATACAACCTTCACCAGAACCTTCACCAGAAGGTATCTATAAAAAGGAGAAAATACTGTTCTACCCAAATACTGAGCATCCAGGAAGCAAAGACTGAAAAGACAGGGCAACAAAACACCTCAATGCATGATTCTGTTCTTAAAACTTCTTACAAACAGGTTAAGGGAGTTGACTACTGCTGTAAAGACAGCCACCCTGTCCTACCAATGCACTCCGTTTATACAAGTCCGTTACTTTGAATGTTTTCATACACCAACTCTTCTGTTTACCAGAGATTTCCCCAGTTCCTGGCTGCTAGCTCCAGGAATAATAAAACATGCCAGCGCAGATAGAGCCACATTAATTGTTTCAGAAATGATACTGCAGACAGTGCTATCTTAATTCATTTGCAGCTGTTTATTATGAGAATTTTCTTTTTTTCCACTGTTTCCTTTTCTCTTCGTTTCTCACTTAATACTTCCTGGTTATCAGGTGTGCCAACATCAAACAGGAACTCAAGTCACATTGTATTTTTTAAAAAAGAACAACTCACACTTTCTTATGTTCACACATATTACTAACAAGTATAGAGGATAATTTCTGAGACAATTTTTTGTATATTATTAAACCTTCAAATGTTGAAATTTGAAACTATTTCAAAAATTTTAATAGATTTCACAATACAGGTTTTAAAGTAGATTTTACAATGAGATAAAGCTTAAAATGAAAGTGTAAAGATTTGATCCAGTTACCTATATTTCATAATTTACTATTACTACTACCCGATATGACAGATACCCTGTCTAACCTCCAGCTCCCATTCTGAAAGTATACAGGTCTCCCACAGGACCTGTGTCATACCTGTACCTATCAGACCTGCTGATGTCTTGGATGGCACAGGACACCTCAAATAGTATAGGAACATGTTCAGATAAATGAACAATCCCACCTGAGGTATCTTACAAACAGAAATAATAAAGCCAAGAAAGCTTACTGAAGTAGAATTCAGCTCAAACTCTCCCCATTTCACAGATGACACTAACTAGATCTGCATCAACTGTAAAGAGAGCATAGAGCTCACCTTGCATGTAGCTACACAAATGCAGGTGTCTTACAAAGAACTAAACTGCACCCAAACGTTACATATAGCGAGAAGAGTACCATCCCAAACAACGCATTCCACAAGGCAGAACGTCAGTGTGTCATCCCTACTTTGCAGATTGTCCCAGCATCTGAAAGTATTATGTTGGCAGGTTTTTTGAGCCTAAATTATCAGCAGGCCTTACTATCCAGAAAGAAAAAGAAAAACAAACTAAACAGGTTAAACACATCTTGTGTCATACAAAACGTAATGAAGTACTGGTTTAAAAGTGCAATTGTGAGAGAACAGCAACAGAGGATTGGTTACCCCAGCTAGAGGCAGGCAGCGTCTGGACACCTAACTCAGCAGGAAATAGCCATTTTAAATATAAGGGGGAGGGAGCGTGAAGGGGGCACATGGATACAGAGTCATGGTTCTCTTTGATGAAAACAACGGTCTGTTAGTTACCTCTGAGTTGCCAGTTATTAAAAAAGTTTTAACAATTTATATAATATTTTACTGATTAAAAAAATACATTTTACTTCACATATCACAAAAAAAATTAAATACTTCAAAAGAAATACTTATTTACAACTGTCCTGAGTTCAGCAGTAGCAGTCATTTTTTGCCTTCTTAGTAGCTGGTGCAGCGCTCTGGTTTTGACTTTCAGCCTGGGAACAGCACTGATAACACCGATGTTTTTAGTTGCTGCTAGGTAATGTTTACTCTGACCAAGGGCTTTCTGAGTCTCATGCTCTGCCAGGGAGGAGGAGAAGTCGGGAGGAAGCAGAAACAGGACACCCGATCCAAACTAACCAAAGAGGTACTCCATAACGCAGCACATCATGCCCAGTATATAAACTGGGGACAGTTACTCGGAAGGGCGAGATCACTGCTCAGGTCGGGCTGGGTATTGGTCTGTGGGTGGTGAGTGGTTGTATTCTCTTCCCTTGTTATTTTCCTTATCATTATTATTATTGGTGGTAGCAGTAGTGGTTTGTGTTATACCTTAGTTACTGGACTGTTCTTATCTCAACCCGTGAGAGTTACATTCTTTCAATTCTCCTCCCCATCCCTCTGGGAGGGGGGGAGGAAATACGGAAGGAGTGAGAGAGTGGCTGCGTGGCTCTGGGCTGCCGGCTGGGGTTACACCACAACAACAACATTATTATTTTCAGTCTGATTTCTGCTTGGGTTTCAAAATTATCTCATTTAGAAAGTCCTCATAATCAAGCTGAAGCTTTTGATGAGTAATATTTACTTTGGGATATTAATACCCATGAACAAATTCCCATACAGTTTCCTAGTATTTTCAATTAATCTTATGGTACACTGCAGTCCTTCTAGGCACACTCTGTAAAGCAACAGTATGTCCCTGAGAGCATGGCAAGTTCAGTTCATTTTTCATTCTCAAAATACATTAGAGAACTACATTCCCCTTGTATACAGTATGATAACTTCAGATGGCACCTCAGCTCCAGTCCTTAGATGGGAACCATTAGATTCAGAAATTTCTTCTCTCTGTTTTTAGGGCTAGAAACTTAAGCTGTATTGAGTATACGGTAAACTCTTCCCAGTTAAGCCTATATTCTTCCAGCACTTTGAACTGTGTAACATACACTAAGAGAAAGCAGTTTTAATACAGTCTTCACAGTCTTTGTAGCTGAAGAGGTAAACCTCATGCATTTCCCTGTTCAACTTATAGGGAAAAAAAAAAAAAGTCACCTTCCTTTACCTCTGCACAACACAGAAACACCACACCATTTTCTTCTAACAAAGAACATTCTAGCAGCAGGGTGTCCTCAAGGCTAACTTAATGCTGCAGAATACCTGCACAGCCATTCCTTAGTCGCCTATACACTCAACATTCATGAAATTTTAATAGGACTGTAGTAACACAGAACTTGAGTTATCTGTCTGCATCACTTTTACCGCTCTTGAAAGAGACAGGCCAATCACTCAGGACACAAGCAACAGATACAGGGCACAGTCAGACTTCAAGCAGGCTGGGAAACATCCAAGCTAGTCAATTGTCAGACAGACGTTTTGACAGGTGGGAAATACCTCTTCATGTATTTTTCAATCATCAATCATGATACAATGTACGATGTTTTTTCTAGTTCATTAGCTCGAGCTGAACAAAAACTATCAGCATCAATCTGTTTTAATATACTAAAAGACAGATTGGCCAATCTATGCAAGACTTCTAAAATATGCTTGTTCTTCATTTCAGTAACACATTGCAAGTGAAATAATTTCCTTCCCATCCCTACCCCAAGAAGCTGGCAAGTTCACAGTGATTACAGAAAACAAACATGAATATATTTACAGTTCAAAATAAAACTTTTTAAATATCTATTTTTTCATTTTAAAGAAAATGTATGTTAACTAAAGAATTAGCTGTCCTTGGCAAAACCTATTTCCATTTAACTTTTTTGTCTTCTCAGAGCAAAATATGTTATTGAGAGCTTTTACAGCAGCCTGTTTAAATTACTCGACAGTTCTTAGGGCTTCCTGTTCTATCTTTCAGGTACAGTAATAAAGAAGATTTTATTCAAAGCTTCAGTTCTCAGTCTACTCAGGGTGCCCTAGCAATTCATTTCAAATCAGAAAGTCTCCCCTGAGCACGACTTTGGCTCCAGAGTGAATATAGGAACTGGTAACTATCCAGAGAGGAACGTATGGACACCACATCCATGCACTGCCAGGACAAGCTGTTCAGCAATCCCAGCACTTCTCTGGATCCATTATCACAGGCAGCACAGACATCTGAAAAGTGCATGGCTCCCCCTAAACATGCTGGGAGCAGTTTGGATACAGAGTTGTCAGTATTCTAGTCAGTTCAGACAGATGTAAGTACTGATGCCATGCTTGGTCTTTCAGATACTATACAAATCTTGGCATAAATAATATTACCGGACAGCAGTGTACAGCACAATACAGTTACAGCTGTAAAAACATAAACATATAAAGTAAGGCTGCATTTTTTCAATTCTGAGTGTTTAAGACTATTTTAAACCATATTTAACAAACTTCCATGTACACAAAAATGGTTAACAATATTTTCAGAAAGCTGTGCTTTTGGGATGACATTTTTAAATGGTACAAGATACCAAACACTGGGCATTCTGTTTGACTTCACATGAATAACCTGACCAAATCAAGAACTGATAGAAATCAGGTTCAGAACTGGGCAGTTACTGGTGCTGAGCCCTGAACTGCCTTTAGAAGGAATAATTTTTAAGAATCTCCTAACAGGGGCGGATGCAATGTTGAACATTACTTATTTAAATACATATGTTATGCATGTACATTTCAATAGACCTAAAAAGGTTAAGAAAAAAAGCATATATTTCAATAGCTAAGTTTAGCGGATTTTCTGCTCTCTTGTGTTGCCATGTTATTCTCCTGGTCTGTTTATATTTCAGAGGCCCTTGACTGCTTTAAATCCTGTATCCCAGCCTTTCTGGCACACGGAGAAACACTGCTAAAAAGAAAATGCTGTGGACAGCATCATATCTTACACATATTGCCATCAATTAAATTGATTGATTTCAAATCTCCAATACAACATCAGCAGCTTTAAGCAAACAAACTCCAGAGCTTCTGGACCATTCTTTTGATGTGCAAACACTGAGATTACACAATCGCAGTGTGTTTACAATTCTGGAAACACAAACAGGGTAATGGAGTGATGCTTCTTCACTCTCCTTTTGTGTGTGCATTCTACGGCCGCTACTGTAACACCAACTGCTTTCTCACCAAGTGGCTTTCTCTTCAGCCATTGTCTGCAGGGAAATTTGAGAGGGGCTTTTAGCATGTGTTAACAGTTTGCAGGTAGTAGGTGGAAACAAACATCCTACTTAATAACTTAACTGATTCTGAAGATGTAATTTATTTTCTTCCCCACTATTTTCAACCTTTTTTATTTTTCTGCAACACAGAAAAGAACTTCAATATTTTTTGAGGAACATTAAATTGGAAGCAGCAAGACTTTTTTTGCATGTAACACCTCGCAGGCAGTTGGACTAGATGATCACTGTAGGTCCCTTCCAACTGAAATAGTCTATCCTATTCTACCATCTGAAGCTCTTCTCTAACATCCTATTTCTTTGTTATTTGCTTCCAATACAAAACTGACCTTAGCAAACTGTACTTACAAATAATATGGATGGACAACTCAGGCCATCAGTAGCATCATGTCTTTAGAAAGATTAGCAGAAGCTTCTGAAAAGCAAGATGTTCCTATAACCACTTCCCATTACTCATGGTCCAGAACAAGGCACAGATGCTTCTTGCCTAAAGAAACTAGAACCAGCAAAAGTAAAACCATGTTGGAGCGCGTGCATGTAAAGAAAGCAAGGAGAAAATGAGGAAAATAGGAAAAAAAAAACCAACCAAACAAACAAAAGCTCACATGTGCTTTGCTTTCTATATCATTCTTTCAAACTGCAGCAGTTCCGAATCATTTATTAAACAGATTAGAATAACTGAGGTTTTAAGAAGCAAGCAGCAAACATGGCAGCATAGGGAAATAGGGTGGAAAGAATCACCTAAAATGCACTCTAAAGCAAAAGCAGAAACTGTAACATGAAAGTTGTTCTGTAGAGAATGGAGAGGGAAAGCATACAGTGAGGCATATAGTCTCATGATGCAGGGATGTACAAACCTGACAGGCAGGAGAAAGAACAAATTAAGGGGATTTGACATAACCAACATCTCAATTTACACCTACTAACTAAATACAATAGGAGTAAAAACCTTTTTCTGGCCCAGAGACTAGCTGTTACACACCACTTGCATCTCTTCATCTAAACTATCCTAACAAAGGCAAATGTCTATCCCAAATAGCGCCTACCTTGTGCTAAACTCTGAACCATGCCCAGGTCTTGTCTGAGAGAATTCCAGCTGCATGGACATAATAGGAAATATCCCAACCAATTTAACAGAGTGGGCAAAAAATGCCAATCCTTGTGCCCAAGTCTTGGTCCCGTTTTATTTACTACTACTGATAAAGCCTTTGTGCATGGCAGGAGGACTGGGAAGTGGATTACAGAAGAATAGGCACTCTTGGATTTCCTCACCACTTTTCCACATCCTACACATGTTCCCAGGCAGAGACGCATTCCGGTTCACTTTAAAGTGAGTCGGTTTCAGATCCTTCCATCCAAGCCTCATAATTCTGTAAGTACACCAGGGAAACATGACCCAGTTCATGTGGTCATTAGGTGTCACATCAGTGTGTTCCACAAAAGTCCACAACAGCACACTCAAACTATGTGAATTCAGTTAGGCATTAGACCTGGTATTATTTAGATACATATGTATATATCTATGTATAGGGAAATAACCATCTCTGTATGTTGCTTTGCAATAACAGTGTGGGACTTCTGGATTATAAAATGACCAGGATCACTTCCTGACCCACAAAGGTAAACATAACAGATTTTATATTAGGAGCATTCCAGCATCCAATTGTTCCCAGTGAAGTGACCAACTAAGCCCAATGCTTCTCAGAAGTTACTATATGCTAAAAGACTACCAATTTAGAAGTCCCTACTCAAACTTGTAAACAGATGCCATCTGACCTTCCATCAATCATTAACTTGGTCATTTCCACCTGAGGAAAGGAAGAGTAAAATATTGTTTTCCTGATCTGATAGCATTTTTTCCTCACCAACCTTAAACAGATTTAAAAATACATAAATCACTCTGCAATGGAGAGTCATCTCAATTTATTTGTTGCTAGGTTATGGAGTACTTACAGAAAATGAAAGTCGAGCCTCAGCTTTTGATTAAATGCCCTGTAGAGTTAATTAGTTTCACTGGAGGACTATAGTGCATAATTATTTCATTTTATAGGTTTTTAATGCACTCCTTAATTTTACAACTGTCTGCCTTTTTTTTGTTTGTTTTTGTTTGTTTTTTGCTTTTTTATTAGGTTGTTGGGGTTTTTTTAAGGGTAAAAAGATGCAAAGAATTCATTTTCCAGAGTACCTCACTAAAATACGTATTCAAAAACCAGAACAACCTTCCAGGGACATTGTAGAGTCCTCACCAATTGAAGTTTCAAGATGTGACTGAACAACATGCTAGATAAATCCCATATAGGCTTCCTTTCCCATGGAAGGTTGCACTAGAAAAATCTTTCAAAGCCCCTTCCGACCTGAACTGTTCTATAACTCTTCAACCTTCCTGTAAAATAAAAGTGGATTTTTCATAATTCATTCAAAGTCAGTCATGTCATGGTTAACTGCATTCTGTACTTCACTGGATCTTTAAAGTAGAACAACTAAATGTACCAATTTCTTCTGGTAGAATATATTTTCATACCTCATACTTACCAAGTAAAGTATTCTTACAATATATTATAATTATTTTCTGTTAGCACTCAGTTGCATAAGCACATTTGGTCCTTTAGTACTTCATCCTGCACTAGTCACAGCAAATTATAGCCTCCTGGTCAAAAAGCCTTAACTATTAAACTAGCTACCCAAATGTAGGCTCATCTTTATAATCTGGAGTTTCATAGAGTTCTGAACAGCAGTTCCTAATCAGAAGTTACACATATCAGGCAATTTTTGATCTTACACAGGCCCCTTCATCAGAATCAGTAATATTCATTACCTCTGGTTCTGCTGCTGTTTCAGAAACAGACTACTTCTGTGATTGTTTTCAACATAATCATTTTTTACCCATACCTAAGTTATGGTTCCTTCCTCTGTCACAATTCATTTTCTTTGCAGCCCACTATGAAGACTCTTATCAAAGGCTTTGTGAAAATCCTAGAACATTAAGTCTGACAGGTAACCTTTATGTACTTCACCTACTTGTTTTTAGGGTTTTTTTTCCCCTGATGAGTCTGAAAAACCCCACAATCTTCCTTAGAGGAATGCTTGATACTTTCCCCCAATCATACTACACAAATATATTATTCTGTGTTTAATTATAATCTTCCATTTACCTGACATTCTCAAGAAACCTTTTGGACCATAATACGCAATATCCTACCTGCACTCATAAGGACAGTATCACAGTGGTGATGGTGCTGTCTTCTGCAACAATTACTGGTTAAGAAATACAGCATACTCTACCAGTTCTCCATTTGCATAAATGGTTTGGTTCAGAGTATCTAAAATCTGCATAATGCTCTAAAGTATGTGATACTTCATAGACATATAACAACATGCAAAGTCTCTGTGGTTATTTATAGCCTAGTTCATAAAGCTGTTTAGAGAAACATTATCCAGAACTA
Organism: Coracopsis vasa; assembly: GCA_026283785.1. Taxonomy (NCBI): domain Eukaryota; kingdom Metazoa; phylum Chordata; class Aves; order Psittaciformes; family Psittacidae; genus Coracopsis; species Coracopsis vasa. Next base: position 11,709 of record JANHGB010055071.1, read on the forward strand.
ATTCACTCCTGCTTTACTTCATATAGGTATTGCTATAGAGGCAAATAACATATTATTCAATCAGACATTTACTAAAATAATAATTTTGACCCTCACTTTAGGGAATCACAGAAAATGGAAGTGAAACAAGAAAGTTGTATTGTATGTCTGCATATATATATATACACATATACTATATATATACATATATATACACTACATATATATAAATAGTGGTATCACCAATACCACCTCCCATAACACAAAAGACAAATATTTTCTAAAAAATTAGGGAATTATTTAAAACCAAATTGAAAACATGTGTATAAATAGCTCATCTTAAACTACTGTATTGCAAATACAACCATCCATGCCAAAACATACTTTCAAAGCTGTTTGTTCAGTACAATACCATGGCAGTTTTCAAAGGTGTAATTCAAGTATCAGGCTTAAAATTGGGATTGATTCCTTGTTAGAAAACATTAAGGTCATGCTCAGACCTTACTTTCTCCTAATACCTGATGGGCTGAGGTACACATTGTACTTAGAGGTAGAACTCCAGCTTCCCTCTCCCACCCCCACTTTTTTTTCTTTTCTGTATTTCTTTCTCTCTCTTTTTCTTACTGGCCTACTGACATGAGCAGGCGGCTCAGAGCAGAGGCAAAATGCCTCTGAAGATGCCAGCAGATTAGGGAATAGTCGCCTTCTCTGGCAGTCATTCTTGATACCACCAGCTAGGGCAAATGAGCTGAAGCAGCACAGAAAAAGAAATAAGCTGGAAGGTTTACCTCCAAACAAGTTAATGTATGTGTTACTACTGGGAAGAAATTGTTTACAAGCAAAAAGCTACAATATCTGCATAGTTATGCCAAGATGTTACTGCCTATTGGAAGCAAATTCTACATTTTTTTGCTGGTGACTGTCCACCACACTATTCTACCACAGATTATACCATCTGTTACGTTATCTTCATATAGAACTGATTTACTGTGGGCTTTTTAGGAGCTGTTTAGCTAGCTACTGTTTCTCCACTGGTTTTTTTCAATAGACATACATAAAAATACATTTATGTGTGTACCTACTTCAGTATTCCCATACTATCTCAAGAAAATTAAAGTGAAAAAGAAAATAATTGTTTTGCTTTAGAAAAAGAACATTAAACATAGAAAAAACAGCAGGAGTAGACCATGTGGAGAATGCACACTGACAGCCCCATCCTGTGTTCAAAGCAATGCAAAACTGAATGCCTACATAAGGTAGTAAAGCTTTAGAAATAGAGACAGAAACAGGGAGAAAAAGTTGGTGTCGGGAAGCAGGCAGACAAGATGGAAGTATCTGGTTTAACTAATTGCGTTGGTTTTATTGTATTCTTGTGACTCATCATAACTACTATGGCTCATCACATTTGGTATTCCAGAATTATTTTTTTATTGTAGGTTGCAAAGAGAAACAAAACATCTTGCTAGCAAAGATTGATTTCTGTTTGCAGTTGTCTAAGAGCCTATTTCTTTCTTCTAAATGAAGATGGTTTTCCAAGTTTCTTGATTTCTTGAGATATCTTTGCTTAACACTGCCAAAAGAGTGCAGATTTGACAGGAGCTGCAAAGACACATGAAGCATTCTCACTTGCTGATTTTAATAGAAGTACAAGACAGAAACATATCTCAGACACATGACTCAGTTCCTCAATCACTGATCATTCACTGTAAATGAATATAAACATGCACAGGTCAACACTGGAGAATGAAGTTGCAGAGGGAGCATGGAGCTAACAGCATCTGCAGAGCAGCAAATTTGGTTCCATTTTAATTCAGAGCATAAGAGCATTGTAAATTTAATTCTCAAAATTTCAAACAAATGTTTGGGTTTTTTTTAAAGGAGCTCTATTTGGGTAGAAAAATAATTCAAAATGAATACTTTATCCATGTTCAATATTACAATTTTTCTTATTCCCCCATTTTACACTGTACAATAGATATTTTAAAAGAGGTGTTTTAAAACATATGAAAGGTGGTACCTTAAAAGAATACAATTACCAAACCCCCAGAATTCATAGGTATATTTTTGTCCTTATGGAAGAAATTCAGATTTACTAGCAGGGTGTCTTAAAAATGGCGCTATTCACTTGTTAAAATTCTTGGCACCATAAGCCACACTTTTAGATTAAGCTGAAATTTAAGGAAACACCACCAACCGCATTTCTGACTGGCAAAAAGGGACATTAAAGCTAATAACAAATGACATCAGGAAACACAGAGCTAATGAGTTCCTTCTTTATTTCAGCCTTTGTTAAAGTGCTTTGATTAGATGACTAACACAGCAATATTACCTTTAAAAAAAAATAAAAAGTGAAAGATCTTGGAATAGTTTTGGGTTACAGACTATTTATACAACTCATAAATTCTTGTACTAGTTGAACCTCAAGGAATTTCTACTAAGCTCATATAGGTAAGACATGGCACAAAGCTCACGCAAACAATACTGACTAAAGCTGCACTTTATGCTCCACATACAGCAGTTCTCTCTCTGCACCACTGTCCCAGAACTGCGTGTCAATTTCAAATTTTGAAAGATCTTTGAAAATTATCCAGCTTTTAAAACCATGAATCTTCAAGATGAAGAGTGTTCATTTCTACTGAACAGAAAAAACACTCTTGCACCAGCCCTCTAGAAAGGTTATGGTATGTCATGCTTTCAACAGAATGTCTGGGAAGATGTCAAAATACATTTCCTCTATTGAACCTGTACAGATAATATTTTCAATTGGTAAAAATAAGGAGCAGTTTAATAAAACTGAACTTAGAACATACTAAAAATGAAATAAAATGTGTAGCGAGCTAGGGAAATAGTTTTATCTACTTGCATAAGGGTTCTGCCAATAACATGCAGTTTTAAGCTGAAATTTCATACACAGAAGATATTCAGACTTTTTGTGCACCACATCAAGCTTTCAGTACCACACTTCAATTTGAAAGAAGACTGTACAATATAAAAACTTAAACGTTTCATCTTCTCAAATTCTATTTTTCCTCCTAATTCGTCATAATTTAACCTTCAAATTATAGTTTCCCACTACCTTGGTGGACTTAGAGATGATCTCTTTGGGACTTTTTAGACTGAAGATCGAACAAAGCTTTGCTATTACAGCTTGTAAAATGTAGAAAATATCTGATTTATTTTTTCGAGGGAAAAAAGAGGCTTATAAAAGGTGGAAGCAAGGACAGGCGGCCTGGGAAAAAAAACAGGGAGCACCTCCTGTATGAAGACAGGCTGAGAAAGTTGGGGCTGTTCAGCCTGGAAAAGGGAAGGCTGCATGGAAACCTCATAGCAGCCTTCCAGTATCTGAAGGGGGCCTACAAGGATGCTGGGGAGGGACTCTTATTAGGGACTGTAGTGACAGGACAAGGGGTAATGGGTTCAAACTTAAACAGGGGAAGTTTAGATTAGATACAAGGAAGAAGTTCTTTACTGTAAGGGTGATGAGGCACTAGAATGGGTTGCTCAGGGAAGTTGCGAACGCTCCATCCCTGGCGGTGTTCAAGGCCAGGTTGGACAGAGCCTTGGGTGACATGGTTTAGTGTAATGTGTTTCTGCCCATGGCAGGGGGTTTGGAATTAGACGATCTTAAGGTCCTTTCCAACCCTAACTATTCTATGATTCAAAATGCAATTATCTTTTAGACTGCTATGAATACTGGCTTATAGCCATCCTTTAAAAGCTCAGGTTAAGGAGCCCATATTTATTGGTGTCATTGAGATAACTGCATTTCATTTTCTTTGCTGGTTGTAAGAACTTCTAGTAGCAATTTTATTATCTGACCTAAGTGCATAAATGATTAGCAAAACACGAATTGGCAAGTGTCAATTTAAACACTGCCTGCAGCCCGTCGTGCCTTAAAAGACATAACACATTTTTTTAAATTAAGACTCTAGAGATGAAATGCTGGCCTCCCTCCTGCAGGGAAGAACTCCAGCATACAGTCAAGATATTGTCAGGAAAAAAACAAGATACTGAATACTAATACTCTTAAGCCAAACAGGAACAGGCACCCAGCTGGAAAATACAGTCATCACTAGAGATTAACGCAACTCCAACCTGCATTAGTTTCAATATGAAACCATTTTTCAAGCTTTTGCACTAGGTTAACATTTAGCCTTTCTGAACCTGGAGACAGAATTCCAGTATCAAACAAACAGAATTCAACAACACTGATATCGTTGTAAGCACAAAATTATATGCTAGAGGACTTCAGAGAGCCCACTAAGGAGGCATCCATAATGTGGAGCCAGCAAACTGGGCTCTCCTCAGTTCTGCATCCTTCATTATCTGAGAAGGAAAAACAGGTAGTCATTCAGTACTATGGCTCTTGGTAGAGCTTACACTATTGCCTTTCCACATCCATCCATCCATATAAGTATGAGTGTCCTAAATGGCATGTTAGTGGCAGTAATGCTTTATTTGGTCTACAGACTTCCAGGAGTAGTCCACTCTCCATCCCACATGTAATGAACAGGCTTTTTACAGTGCACACAATGGTGAACAGCTCTCTTGGAATTTAATCCCCAAGATGTTGACTCAGAGTGGCATTACAATTTTTCTGCTTTCATTTCCCTTGCTTCCCTTTTGTGTTGCTCACTGTGTCCAACACTCAGCTGCTCAACATTTCTGCATACTCTTATTTAAGATTTCATAGAATCATAGAGTAGCTGTGAAAGAGAAAAAAGAAACAGCTTCACAGTACTGTAATAACAATTTTATTAGAGGGCATGCCATTTTGATCTGTCTATTCTTTAAGCAAGCTTATTTCCTGTAAATCTTCTATACCTTCTTACTATTTCAAGGGCTAATGTTCTGCTGTTCTTTGTTTACTGTTTATTCTTCATTCCACAAAAAAAATCAGTTCTTCAAAACACTTTTCTCAGTGGTATCTACTGAGGGAGGGATTCCATATGAAGCTTCCACGGAAGATAATGGACATAGTGAGTGCTGGGAGATTTACAAGAATGCTCTCCTGGAAGCACAAAAGCAGTTCATCCCCTTTGAAGGCAAGGGAAGCAGGCAGATCAAAAGATCCCCTTGGCTTAACCGTGAGCTTCTGAGTCTGCTCAAAGCCAAGACAAGTGTGCCAGAGATGGAAAAGAGAACAACACCCACTGAATACTACATTGACAGGAGGTGCAGAGATGCAGTTAGAAAAGTGAAAGCTCAGCTCAAATAGAAATTGGCCAGAGACATCAAAAACAAGTGTCCTGGGTTCTTCAGGTATATAAATATCAAGTAGAAACAGAAGGAAAATAATGGTCCTCTGTTAAGCAGGAGGTGAATGTCACCAACAACATTGAAAAGGCAAAAGGTTCTCAACACTTTTTTCACCTCTGTCTTTATCAGCACTGCTGGGCTTCAGGCCTTGGGAACAAAAACACCGGTTGATGAAAGCACAGACTCGCTGTCAGTGAAGGAAGAGCTGGTATGTGAACTGCTACAGGAGCTTGACCCCTACAAATCCACAGGCCCTGACAATATCCACGCAAGGGTGTTAAGAGCTGGTTCTCTGTAACTCCTGAGAAGTCATGGAGGTCAGGGGATGACCCAGAACACTTCTACCCAGAAGGCAAATGTCACTTCCATTTACAAGAAGGGCTCAAAGGAGGATCCAGGAAATTATCAGCCCATCAGTCTCACATCAGTCCCTGGGAATATTACAAAACAAATCCTCCTGGGGGCTATCACAAGGCAAATCAAGCACATGATTAGGAAAAGCCAACATGGATTCATCAGGGGCAAATCGTACTTGACAAACCTGACAGCCTTCTATGACAAAGTAATCTGCCCAGTGTATATGGGACAAGCAGTGGACATTGTATACCTGGATTGCTGTATTATAGTGGTACAGTGAAAAGGAAAAACAGAAAAGAACTGCATTCCTTACTGATGAAGTTTGGCTTCTGAAAGTATAACTTGGTACTTGCCTTTGCATCCTGTATTATATGACTGAAGACTTCCTCCTATTTCACATTTTGTATAGCTCTGGAAGAAAAGTGATGTCACAGTGTCAAGTGAATGTACATGCTCTGTATCAGATGTTTAAAGGGTAGATTACTGTTGTCGTGCTCTTAGCTTGAGCATCAACAGCAAATGTTCTAATAAAACCAAACTAAACCTTGGAGAAGACCATGTTTTCAGAGTCAGGGGCACGGACAGACACAGACAGACCAAAACAACCAAACATTATTTAATGTCAAAGCAAAAAATACAGAGCCAGACAAAACCCTTCTTGAAAGGCAGCTGTGTAGCAGCCATACCAAGTCAATAATAAAGAAATGCACATGGCAGTCTGGTGCTAGAAGATTCCCAGCTGGGTACTCAGTAAATCTTCCATGAATTGCCCTTTAACCACTGAAAGGGCAAGTAGTGGTAGCAACATAAGAGCACCAGGGATAGGTGTTATAAAACAACCACCTGAAAAATCACAGTTAATTAAAAAAAAAAAAATCTGTTATGAAGAAAGCTGGAATATTAAGCTGATTAACAGCCAAGAAGATAACATAAATGATCTAGCTAGAGATGGTGTCACGTTGTTAACTTATCATGGAGAGGATTTAATGGCAGCAAAGTAGTATTTTTCAAGAAAAGTGTAGTTCTGGCTTTTGTCAAGCAGCAAAGTCATGTTGGGTACATATTTGTGTGGCATGCCCCTGCATAGCACTGTTAGCATTTTCTCAGCATGATAAGATGCATTTCCAGAACTCTTCCTGCTGATGATGCAAGTATTTTTCCCCTACAGCTTTCATCATAGTACACTAAAACACACATGTAAAAACTTTTCTGCTTCTACAACCTTACTGTAACCCTATCTTGCCATAAACTTTGCTGCCGGTACTACCTTATCTGTTGTACCTGTTCACTGATAATTCAGCCTATTCCACTACTGCCATTCCACACCTCTGATTACCAGTATAGGAGTTTAAGGTTTTGTAGATTTTTCTTTACATACTGTTTAGTCACACAAGTCAATTTACATGGACTTACTCACTCTTCAGGGCATCCATTCAACTAAGCTCTGGTGCCTCAGACACATGCTTGTTCTCTCTGCTCAAAACCTTTTGTTTCCTCATAAGGAAACTGATACTATCTAGTCCAGCACTCTCTCTTTTTTTCCCTCCCACTGTCCTGCCTATTTACAGTCTTCTTTGCTGCAACCCTGTAAATTACTAATTTGAATACATTAGTGTTTAATTTGGAAAAAAAAAAAAAAAGAAATCAAGATGCTGATTTTAAAGAAGCACATTTGATAAGCATGCAGGCTGCTACTGTATCTTTGCTTAGTTTTATGAGGTTGTGAAATTAGTACCTCATCTGCAAAAATTTAAGCAAGAAGAATGATGAAAGAGTGATGAAGATACATCATTTTACAACTTAATGGGTTTGACATTTGTTGAAGTCAAAATAGAATGTGGGGGTGCACAAAAGGTAGAATAAAGTCAGAAGCAGGCAGAAGCAGTTTGCAATTTAAGAAACAAAGAAATGACTGGGAAAAGATAACTGTGTTGCAAGAGGTACATTAAGAATGACTGGGTTATGTTATTTTGCAAAAGAAAGAACAGTGCAGTCTAGATCCTATTGTGAGGGCAGGAAGGCCTTCCTATCCAGATCCGGATGTACTAGTTACTGGTTGGCACACTTGCAGAAATAATCAAGAACTTCCAAATATATTAATAGAGAGAATAGTTTGAGAGATGATGGGTTCAACACTTAACTGGAAAAGACCAAAGGTTACCAAACACACCTATTACACCTATACAGATGGCAATGGAAAGCATTTTTACAGACATGTCCACAGGGAAGAGCTCTCAACCAAACTGAAAGTTTGAATGAGCAGGTAATATGAACAGAGCAACACTTGGACAGGGACTTCTCCAGAACAGACTCCAAACCTTGCTGATGAAATTTACAGGAAGCAGTTTTGCAGCGATCAGTTTCCTGACAAACAGTAAGTGACAAAAACCATACGTACTACAATACTATATTTACACAACACCTCACACCTGTCTCCTAAACCTTGCAATCTAAGTGAGACAAGGGCACCACAAGGCATAGGACAAGAATTCAGGAGTGCAAAAATTATGAAAAAGGATTCTTAATATTTACTTTCTTTTTCATAACTTTTAGGTGCAAGATCCCCACCATAAGGTGGAAAACACTGACTGATTATGCAAATGTGTATATATATATATATATCAAATAACAAATACTCGGACTTCCCCCCCCCATCCACTATGCAGCTTAAGTAACAGGCTTTCATACATCAGTTCCCAGGAAGAAAGCACTATAGGGCTTTTGCACCCAACAGGCCCATTGAGTGAGGTTCCATTAGAAAGACGGCACCCAGAAGAAGTGGTTAGTGGGCATGGGTTATTCAGTCATTTCAAAAGAAGCAATACCAACAGTCAAAGAGATTATTTATTTCAGCCCCTGAATACTACTTCTTTTGTTCACAAACAGTAACTATGCTCCTCAAAACATGTCCTCCCAGACTTTCTCAAGGCGGCACATGCTGCATCAGCTCTCAGACTGATGTTCATGCAATTTACTTACAGTACAAGGTTAATTCTATACTTCCACAGGGCTGTTGTCAGTTTTTTTGATTAAAGTGATAGTAATATGCTTATGATAGGTTCACCTTTGGATTTCTGCCTGCTTAAGTACTGAAACACTCTCATCCTACAAGACTCCTCCTAAGCTCATTTAACCAAGATTAGCAAGCACCTGAAAATCGTTTTTTAAAGGTCTCCAATAAACTGTTACTGTAAAATGGTGCTGTTTTTCTTTCAGAATAACTTTTACTCAGGGTGAGATCATTATCCTGGCAGTACTGTGACATGCCTCTAGACCAAGCATCATTTCCCAGTCAATGCACCTCAGGCTATAAACACTGAAGTCACAAGAGATGATGAAATTCTAGAATTCAGAGGTCATGAGGTTGTAATGGCGTTGACACTACTCAGCATTCAAATGAGGGATTAAATTCCAGAGGACCCTTTTTTTGTCAGCTAGATTAAAAAGTACCTCATGGAATACTATCAGCAACAGAGATATCTCACAGGTTATGAGACAGTTTTACCTTAATTCACTCACTTTTTCCATGGAAAAAAATAGATAGCAAACTGCTGTCTGGACTGAAAGCTTCCAAGACAAACACACAATAACACTCAGAATTTAATGACTGAAGTCATAAAATAATGAACTAGTGAACAAAGATGGCGTTGAAAGGCATACCCAAAACTTTATGTTTTGGCAAGTGAGCTACACTTCAGTCTTTCAAAATCTACAAATCACTTTGATATCACTGGCAGCAGCATGCTGTGCAAACTTTAGTTGAAGGCAGAAGCAATGTAATGCAGATACTCTCAGCAGTTTGAGTTAAGAGAATTTACTTTTACTGAGCAGTACTGTGTAATTTTGCAACATAGTTAAATATTTAGAGTAACAGAAGAATTATGTAATTTTTCAACTTACGGATATGCTTTCATTACTTAATACCATTTTTAATAAGCCACTTGGAGCATCAATTTAGCATACATTAGCCATTTAACTTTGGAGTCCCAATTCAGTTTTTATAACAGTCTTTCTATATGCACAAACCCTATACATGCTGCTAAAACATTCACATGTAAGCTTCTTCCTTACTGCACTGGTGTAATATCTGAGAAGTTTGACATAGCAGACACTCAATAACCAGCTTTTCACTGACTTTCCTCCTTAGGAATTTTAGTGGCATCTTTTAGAAAAGGTTAAGTTTTTTTCCTATTAGTTTTACCAGAAAGTTTCAGGTTTTCTTATCCGTGCCTTCTGTTCTGAGCTAAGCAACATATGAACTCATTATTTTTATTTGACATTTATTATCTTCTTAAATACTGTCATACCTAATGCCACCACTCCTAGACTCTGATAGAACTCAGTGTGTTTATAGTGTGAGGAGAATGTCAAACAATTCTGAAGTAGGCTTTTTCCCCATAAAATGTCAGTGAGTTCATAGCCCCCCCAAATCCCATCTTCAGGCACTCCTGACATTTTTTTTATAGCTTTCATTTAGCTTTAGCAAGGGAAAGAAAACAAGAAGCTGCTAAAAAAAAAAAAAATAAAAAAATA
>JANHGB010055072.1:0-22372 GCA_026283785.1 Coracopsis vasa
ATGTCTCCCACCCCCCCCATCCCTTCCTGTGCTCCCAACTAATCACTCATGCCATAGGCATGGCACAATGGTCAGTCCAGCTCTAAGGCATATTGTTCCAAGTAAGTAAGACCATAGCCACATGGCACCTTGCACTGAAGTGGCAAGATTCCTGTTTGTGTTCACAACACCTGGATCTCATCAGCTCTTCTACAGCAGAAATCCAGCACAAGCTGTTCTTTTCTTAATAAAAGTCATGCCCTGAGAAGACCACATTTGTATTGCTCTTTACCAGTGAGGGCCTTTGCTTCTCCTGCTGCTTCTGCCCCTCCAGAGGAAAAGGACGCAGCACATTTCATCACCTTTGCCTTCAGCAGAAATACACCTTGTCCAGCACACCCTCCATGCTGGTCTCTGTTGCGGGGAAGAGGAGAGGACTTTACCTTGCAGCCCATTTTAACAGGCAAAGAGCCATCAGCCAGGTTACTGCTCCACAGCCTTTCTCTTTAAACCAGGCATAATTGGCACAGTGTCAGCTATCAGGCATCCCTGAAAACAAGATGGAAAGGTAAAGGAACTCCCCAAAATTGACCGCCCCTCTCCTCCACATGCCCCATCACACCAGAGACCAACATGGGTGCCAAGATATCAACAAGGGCCACTGGGAAGGGCACTGCTGCCCAGCGCTTCAGTGTGCAGGAACAGGGACAGCAAGCAGGCAAAGGCTTTTGAGGAGAATCCCGGCCATTGGCACCCTGCTGCAGGGCTTCTTGCTCAAGCTGCCTGCCTTGGGATGGTGAACCCTTGAAGGAGGAAGAGGCCCTCCCAAAATAGCTGGGCAAGCAGCCACTTCGCCTAGAAAGAGTGGGAGCTGCAGGAACAGCTCAGAGCATCGCCTCCCCCTCCTGCAGGCAGGCAAACTCAGAGGTGCTGCTCGGGCTCCACAGCTCTGGGTTAAGTAAAGAGCCTGTTATCAAAAAGGTGAGAGATGTGTGTGCATTCAGGTGAGCTGCAGCCCCATGTGGCCCAGGACCACAGTGGTGTCCGCTCCTGTCACCCTGCGGAAGTCCTGATAAGACACAGTGACAGGAAACATGGAAGCTCCTTCTGAAATACTGCCACGTGGAGATGCCAGCAAAGCAGGAATTTCACCCTGTATGTGACCCTGGTTCTTAGAGGACATCCTTTAAGAGCTCCAACACAAGAAATAAACCAGAACAAAGCTATCTAAATTACATCCCCCTCAATTTTATATGTACATATATATATTTATATGTATTTTAAGTACAAAGAGGAGCACTGGGGGTGGCACCTCTTCCCAAAGGGACATGTGCTGCCCCTGCTCCACCAGAAGCCCCATGATGCCTGCTGAGGACAGCAGCCAGGCAGAGGAAGGGGCATTTTGCAAGAACGGCCATGGGTCAGTGTTTCCCATGGGCATGCATTTATCAGCCCATGGCATCAGCCACGTTGAACAAGCCTATAGCACCAGTGTCCTCACCTCAACCATTTCAAGAAGGTAGAAGAGCCCAGGTTGGTGAGATACAGCAAAAGATACAGCACTGCCTTCCCCACTCTCAACCATCTGTTCAGATCCCAAATCAGCCAGCACAAATTAGTCTGGAAGTGAAACAAATGCTGCCTGTGAACCACGGAGACATGCCCAGCCCTTTGGTCTAGGGCAGGGTGGCTCACAGCCATTATAATTAACTGATAGCCACAGGCTCCAGGTGCTCACTGCCCCAAAGGAAGAAGCATCTGATTCACTCCCCCTATTGCACAAACACCCTTCAGGAGCTGGTTCACTTAATTACAGGGAACTTGGTGCATTAGGAGCGCAGATCCAGTATTCAAGGGAGGTGCCATAGGCTTAGCCCAGGAAAGGCTCAGGGCTAATAATGTGCTGGAGATACATTGGAATGGAAATGTCAGCATCATGTTAATACACACATCGTACATGCAAGCCAGACAGGGTCCAGTCTTCCTGACTAGAAGACTTATTCCCACCATGGCTTTGAAAGCAAAAATTGCATCCCTGGCAATTTCAGGATGATCTAAAGGAAGGAGAGCACTGAAAGCAGAGCAGCACCGAGATGCCTTTGTTACTGTGAGTTAGCAGTATCCACTCAACAGGACTTCATGTCCCTGCAGCACACAAAGCATCATTAGTCAAGAGATCACAGAAAATTGTCATCTGGTAAGTGAATGACGCCTACTTTGCCACAGCAGCAAGCCTAGCAAACCGAGAGCAAGGACAGCTGCAGTCTGAAGCCAGCTTCAGCACCAGCCTCCTGTGTCAGCCTCTGCAGCTTCTACCTTCATGTTCCCCTCCTGACTTAGGTAGGGGCTTGTCTCCTCCTGGGTGTCACATCCAGCACATGAGACCATCACAGCCTCCTGGCACCACAGTAATAATGGGAATCATTAGTGTTAGACAGGTTTCAACCACTACAGGTAGTAGTAGCATTATTAATACATGCAGCTGAAATTGATGGGGCTAAGCTAAAGGGCTTTCCCTTTGAAGCACAAGGGAGTCTTCAGAACGTTGCTTACAAAGAGGTATTTGAATTTCTTTCTCTTTTTCATCTTTATTAACCCACTCTGCTGCTGGGAGGCAAGGCAGCTATGGTTTTAAAGGAGAGGCTGCCAGCAGGGAATTCAGTGTGATGCCAAGAGATGAAAGCAGTTATCGGCTCACAAAGGCTGAGGATCTGTCCCCTCCCTACTCTCCCCATTCTGTCCAGCAAACAAGATTTTTAAACTACACAGTGTTAATGAAATGTGGAAGTTGTGAAAGAAAAGCAGCCTTTTTAGAGCTCTCTGAAGTTACGAAAACAAAGTTGAGACACAGTTTAGCAGATTAATAGCCTGCTATTTTTGCTGTTAATTACTTCATGAATAACCACTTCATTACAAATCTGGCTCAGGAAACATAGGGTGAGTTTTACCAAACTCTGCCTCCCTCCTTAGTCTCTAGGCTAAAGCAATTGTAACCACAGGCATTTTCCATGATCATTCCCTGCCCAGGGCTTCAGTCTCATATTACTTAAGAGTTAACAGTCTCCCTGGGCTTTCCACCTCAGAAAAGCTTACAAAGGATGTGTTACCTCCACTTTTAAAGACGAAGAAACAGAGGTATACCTACAGAAAGCAGCCAGCAACAGCAGACAGAGAATGAGATCCTTTGAGCTGCAGTTCTGCACACTTATGTTCCTGCTTGAAGTTATCAATTCATCATTAAGTTACAATCTTCACACATTCAGCCTCACTATCTCTGCCCCTCCTTGAGGACAATTCCTCCCCAGCCCTCCTCCTGCCCTCAAGCAGCATGCAGGGCTGTCTGTGTTACATCGCTCAGAGACCCGAAACCACATTGGCTTTTCCATGAAGACAAGAGTTGAACTGCAAAGCAGCTGGGAGTAAAGAAGGAACAGATCAAAGCAGAAGCAAGCAGCATGAGCATTCACCTTAGGCTTGATACTCCTAGAGACAACAAAAAAATGAAAACCCCAAACCAGACAACTTTTGCAGATTCCAGGCAGATTCCCCAAAGCCTTCCAACAGCAGCTAACAGACTGCTATAGTAAGGGTTAATAAGACTGGAGTAAGCACAGACGTACCACTAAAACATCACACCGAACTCTAGTTACTCCGTTGAGCAGGACTGGAAATTTGATATGAATCAACTCCCAGGCTGAAGAACACAGACAGTGTTTTTACAGCATTAATAAAAAAGGAAGATTTTAGCAGCTAACCCAACCCTCTCCTTCCCAGGCTCTTATTTCACTTCCCTTCATCCTGGCCTCCTTTATGTAGTTTATAAGCAGCCATCAGCGTTTTACCTCAAACCTGCTTTTGTTAAACTTTTTTCCCCAGCATTGAAAAAGAGAAAAATGCTGCTTAAGAATGTCAGAGCTGTAAAACTTTTCCTGGGTGGTGACATATTTCACCCATGTCCTGCAGAACCTTGAAGTCCCCAAGTAGCTGCTACGTGTGACATTCCCCATCAGCCTGCTCACAGCTCAGCTTGGGCAGTTACTCCTAGCCCCATCAGGCTGAATAAGCCTGTTCACATTTGCCAAGCCATGCTCTTCGTTTTCCAGCTTTGGCCTGGATGGGAAAAGGAAACCGGCACAGTTACTCTTTGTTCGCTGCTCCAAACAATCATCTTATTTTGCAAACTATTTCAGGACCAACAGAAATTATTTACAGAGAAACTGTGCTAAGGAGAGTCTGAAAACTTATGTCATTGCTTTTTTCCTTGCCTAACTCTAATCCCAAGTCAGCTTACTGCACAGAGCACACACTGCTGCTGTGTGCAAGCCCTTCGGGAGCTCAGTTTGAATGCCAAGCTTTTTGAATTCTTACCACAAACATCAAGTAGAAGCAACTGGAAAATTAATTCTCATATTGTTAAGTCTATTTTTATGTAAAAATAGCAATGCTGTTTCTCTGAAATACAATCCCACGCTGCTCTAGAGCCCTAAGAAGGCAACTTGCACCTCAGTAGTCACTTCTCACATGCATTATGCCTCCTGAAGTCCAGCTCAGGTCCTAGCTATATAGTTTCTGGGAGGCAACATTCCTCTATTTTTGCAGGAGAAACCATACCTAAGCTAGATACAAGACAAACCAACACAAGTTTCACTGTAATTGTACAAAACTCAGTGACAATTCTGTTATTCCTTTTACACTTCCCCTCTGTGAGATGCAACAAACTGAAGGCAAGCCTGGCTGGGCAAGGCTAGCCAGCAAGGCTTCCCTGCTCAGCACCAGCATCTTCAGTTACATCAGTCACATACCTAAAGGTGTGGGGATTTTTTGTGGTCCCCTGCCCCCCAGCATGGCTCAATTTCTCTTCAAGACAGGAAGAGATCATGCTGGTTTCTCCATTCACCTCTCCAGAGAGCAGAAGACATAGCCCTGTTTGTGCAGCACCACAGGAAAGCATGCAGCAGGAGCATTTCCCTCTCAGCTTATGAGGATTTGGTGGCAGGCAGCTAATACATCCCATAAAAAACAGCTAGACAGATTTATTCTTCTCTATGTTCACAGTAATCAGCTGAAACAGGAAGAAAGGCCAGCAGTTAGAGCCAGACATTCTTCCTGTAGAGCTGTTTTGGTACTCCCCTCCCCCTACCAAGTTAGTATCCATGTATTATCTGTGGCAATACATTGCGAGATCACATCCTGGGCTTTGTACTGGGTTATGACTGGCCATCCATGACAGATCAGATATTTTCTGGTGGAAGCGTTTTCATTTCATCCTGTATTCTTACCTGATGAAGAGGCTCAATGCTCATTCATCCTCCAGCTTATGCAGTAGTCATCTATTTACACCAGCGCTAAATCTGCCAAACAGAGCAGGACCACAGACCACATCAGCCAGCCTCCTCTCACTGTCAATGTGCCCTTAAGAGAGCAGCTATTAGCAAAGATTTACCTTCCTCATCCACATCCCTCTGCTGCCACAGGAGCAATACAACTTGCCTGCAAACAGAGAATCATCTGTGATAAACCAAGGGGATTTACTGCCTGTTTTTTTGAAGGCTTTTGCACTCAGGAGAGTCCTATAAGGGGCTGAGGACATGCAAATGTGCACACAACTTACATACAGCAAGCAGGAAGAAACACCCCAAAAGTGTATTGAGATGTCCTCACACAGCAGTTTCAGCAGTAACCTGGACACAGCAAATAAGGTTTACTCTTCAGATACTGAACCTATGGATAATTCATGCACAGCAGAATACCTTTTCTGCTGAAGTCAATAAGCACCAGGCAGTAAAAATACCACAAAATACTCAAGCCCCCAAACACACACACACACACATACACACACACGCGCAGAGTCTCAAACCCACCCGTCTTCCACCTTCTTTAGAAGGACGTCTCAAACAAGTGCTTCACAGGGCTCTGGACCCAAATACCCAGCAGCACACCCATGATCCACAACACTGACAGTTCATAATGCAGTTTTATTTTTCCTTTGTACAAAAACAAATATAAAATTTAAATCCAATAGAAAGTGTATACTAGCAATGACAAGTTTACATTACAATAAAACAGGACAATGCGATGTGTACTGAACACCACATTAGTTTTAAAACTCTCAGTGATACATGCACTATATAAAAATTGCTAGAACTTTTAATCTATTTCTACCAAGAATATCCAGATACCAAGACACTCAAAAACCAAAAGTAATCTTGATAGGCAGTATCTACAAAATTAGACCTTTTCCACACACAAGAAGAAACCAACATTAATAGAAACGTTTATCATTCTTTGTTAAAATCCTCTCACAAAAGCCATACATAAAATTCTTAGTAGATACAGAAAAAGCTCAAAAGTTTGTTAGCATAGGTAACCATTCAGTAGTTTAGAGAATCTTTTAGACATTTTGAAGAGATACTGCAGTTTTCAATCTGTATTTTTCCCCACAAAGCCACAACTACGTCGACTCCTGTTTCAAAACCTAGTCAGTGGTTAAAACTAGCTCTTGAGTGAAGTCAAAGAGTAGTGTACAAAATATTTAACAGAACAGGGGTGTGTCACATGAATGTTTACTTCTTGAAGAAAGTCTTCTCCACATTCAAGGTTTGTTTATTTGTCCCATAAACAAGATTGTACCTGAGGGATGAAATGAAAACAAGGATTACCATAGTCTGTAGACACAGTTAAACTTTTCCATGAAAGCACAAAGCCCACAAAGCACAGCTAAGCCATCTCGTCACAGTCTTGTCTAGCCTCCCTCAAGTCTGTGAGCCCAGGGAAGCATATGTTTGGATAAGTGACCAGCTTGTATTTCTAGAGACACAGTTCTGTTGATGCTCTGTGGAGCCTTGGGATGAGGATTGCTGCCAGGAGCCTGCTCTTCCCCTGGTGCTGGCAGCTGCATCTTGCTCCCTACTAACTTGCACATATATCATCCAAATATCACTGCAAGAAGTAGGTGGGTTATTCAAACTGGGACAACTCTGAGTTGTATTCTAAATAATCTAATATTAAAGGCATAAACATATAATTGTAGGACTTTTTCTTTTTAAAGCAATAGTAATTCAATAGCTTCAGACTTCTTTTGTCTCTATTGCATGCTCATATTCAACTTCTAAGCAAAAAAGTACATAGAAATACTGCTTACCTGTAGGATTATGCCGGATGAAAAATACAAACGGCCTGTCTACTATGAACCAGGGAGGGGATGACCTGGCTATTAAAATTGCAGCTTGCAAGGAAGATAAGGTTTAAAGTTAGACAAAGCAAGTACCACAACACATTATATACTCTATCAAATTGAAGTTTCCTAGTGCATACTAGAAGCTCGTATAGGTAAAGATAAATGCCTAAAACCTACCAACACAGACATTTAAACCACCCCAGGTCACATGTTACTCTTACAGGAACCATCCTAAAAAATCACATCACAAGACCCACAGAAAGCTGGAAGTCTTGGGTTGCCACTCAAAGGATGTAGTAGCTTGGTCCTCTTCAACATCTGGATTACCAGAACATTACACTGATGGTCAAAGCATTAGCTATTAGGAGACACTTCTCTAGAAGTAAGCCTGTTTGTATTTCTTAGAGGATACCAGTGGTTTGAACAATACTGGCAAATTGGGATTTTCCTGAGAAATTACATAAAATACATCAACTGATCTGATGACAGAGCACATTCCTGCAGTGCTATCTTTGGGCTATCTTTGCTTAGTGGTATAGCCTTCTCATACAGTTTTCCTTGAGTCTGACAGCTAACAGTACAAATGCTTACTTGTTGCTGCAGAAGCTTTGGTTCCATCTTCACTAACTTCAATTTTTGTCTTTTGCAGTACATTAGATACATGAAGACCTTCTGTTCCTGAAAATCCCAAGGAGAACAGCACTTTCAGTAAAACCAACTGCAAGAGTCCTGAAGTACATTCTAGCTAGCAGCTATGCTGGCATAGCTCAGAATAATAAAAGATGCTACAATCCTGCTGAAATCCCAAAGTTGCAATAAAGAACACTACTGGTAATATCTTTGCATACAGTCACTAAGTAATTACAAATAATAAGGAATAATCTAACCCATTTATTAGGTTTTCTTAGATCATGGTTTAAGTTAGAAGTGTCCACTTGCATTTTTAGTTTTAAATAAGCAAGTGACTGAAAAAAATATGCTATCTGAATTTAAGTTACACTCCCATTTATATTGGTGTCAGGACAAGAAATAAGGCACTTAGACACCTTGCTTTCAATGAAACACAGGATTTTGTTTTCAAATTACACCAGCACAAAGCAGGCTTTTCTGTTAGATCTCTCTATAGAAGCTAAATTGGGAATTTAATGGGAGCAGAGAACATAAATAAAATGACATTTTAAGAGCCACTAGTTCAAAAATGTCTACACCTCATTTACAGCTCTAGGTTGATCCAGTTCCTTAAACCAGGAATGTAGTCCCTGGGCTTTCCTACAGCTCAAGTCATTGAACTTTAGGGAAAAGCTAAATACTGCAGTTGAAATATTTGTTACAGTCTAAGGTATGGTATTGTTAGAAGTCCTGCCACAGACTTCAGACAGCGCTTAAGACCCTCAGGTTGTAATACCAAATCTGAAGAAGCTGATCAACATGATTTACTGTTGTAATGCAGGACAAGGGGAAAAGAGCCATTGCAGCATTCAATAGGAGCAAGCAGCCATGCTTGGCTGGCTACAAAACAGAACTTGCTCCAATGTCCTGATAACATTTATCCAAAACAGACAACTGCATTGTTAAAAGAGACCCTTACTCAGTGCCAGAAACTATAAATAAGGACCACCATGGATAAAAAACCCCATCAAACAAAACAAGAAACCCACCCACTACCACCACAAAAAACCCCAACCAACCCAAACTTACTTGTTATTTTTGCAAAGTTTGCCTTCGACTGGTCAAACATATCTGTAATACCAAGTGCTTTCAGAGAGTCCTTTAAGTCTGTTTCTGCTACTGCTGTAAATCTAATTGGAACAAGCAAAAAAGAATGCATCAGTATTATATAGGAAAGTTGTCTTAAAAACTGTTTCTCCTGTACCAGAAGAGATATATGTGTATATTACCCCCAAAACACTTCATGAAGAAGAAATAGATCATATTAGTACTTACTTAGGTAAAATAACCTGCACTCTTTTTGCTACCATGGTTGTCATCCAGCTTCCTATTGTTTTGGTGCTGATGTGGGGAATGATAGCAGAGAGTGGCGTTGTACTTTCAGTAGGCAAGGCAATCAACATGCTTATCATTTCACCATGATACGGCAGTTCAATGATGTTGTACCACAGCTCATTCGGAGTACTTGTAGTGCCTAAAAAATTAAGGAGAGCTAATGAGCCATAATTCTTCCAGCCTTAAATCTCTATTTTACTTTTAGACACCTACTGCTATAAGAGTCTGTTGGAAGTTTTGCCCGCATCTTCAAACTGACTAAAAAGTCACTGACTGCCTGCTTTTCTGCTAGACAGCCCTTCAAAAGGGGTCATGGGCTCTGTACAGATGCTAGTTTGACAAAAAACCCCAGGATGACACCATGAAGCAAATACTCACTTGAGTTTGATAGGCATACTGTTTCCCAGACAAACCTCATCAGCTCGAAGTGTCAAGCCAGTCATGTTAGAAATAAGCAGGTCTGTGAATCAGTCGGATTTCAGCTGTACCAGAACCAGCTGAGCACCGAGAAACAAAAAGCAACAAAAACCAGCAGACTATGTTTCCAAAACAAAGTGATCTTGTAGACAAGCTCTTTTTCCTCCAAGTTATTGGAGGAGCTATTGTTTGAAGCAGTTTGTTGCATTTACTCCATATTCTTGCTTAATAAGGATCTCTTTAGGAAGCAGCTTTAAGTCCTTTAAGGTAGTGGAGAGCAGCCACTTTGAGGTAGTGCAGGAGGCCAATTATATGAGAAGGAATGAGGTAGCAGTGCCTGTGAGTTACAGCAAGTGCCAGTAAGACTGTCTTTGAGCAGCCCTCTTCTTCCAAGTTCCCTTTGGTTACAGTGAAATTTCTGGCATGTGACTGGGAAGCAAAAGTTTCTTTTTATAGGAGTTTCAAGTGATAACTTGTCAGTTTAACTACACATCGGTTTCTGGGTAAGTTTTTGGATAGCAATAAGATCTTATTATCTTTCCCATTTCTTCATCTAAGTCTGCACTTGTCAGCCCAAGCTGAAAACTGACATCTTCATTAGAAATTTAATCTTGTTGCCAGGGCCATGTAACCTGCCTTGACTGAGCTCATATTGCTAGAAAACTGACAATACTGCACTTATTTTGCAGGAATTGTGTCAAGCTTGGCAGTCTGATTATTTCCTGAGGGCCTGACAGTGGCTCTCAGACTGGGACCTACAGATCAAAACAGTGGCCGTCTAAGTCATCTACAGGACAGTGACAAAAGGTAAACTGTCCAACAGTGGGGTACCACTTTCCTTGTCTGCTACATGCTACTATCATGACTACTGAGGCATATATCAAAACAGAAGGGGAGTTCATCTTCACAGTCAACTGATAGAATTTAAGATGCTTAAGAAATTTAAACATTTAAAGATCCCTTTGCAAGCATAGATAAGACAGAAGCCCTGCATTCAAATATCCAGAGACACTGCCAAGTTAGGACTCATTTTTGATTGGGTATTTCTCTTGTACCTTTCTAGCTTAAATAGATTTTCTAACTTAACATAAACCAACATAAGGGATTTTTTCTACCAGCATCAGAATCAAAAGCCTTTAAGATGGCCTTACTAAAGCTCATCTTTAGTTATGAACTTCTTTCAAACTCCAGAGATAAGTGGAATATACTTTCCTACCTCACTCAACTCAGTTTCGCAGTTATCTGAAAGTATTACGTAACACCTGCTCTAAATACATGGATTTGGGACAAAGTTACAGCTGTTTAACACAAATACTAATATTAGTTGAGCACTACTGACAATAAAACTAGACATTTATAAGCACAGTGGGTCTTGTTTTTTTGATTTTTAGTAAACTGTATTCTCAGGCCTATTTCTCAGATTGTATTTAACACACAAGGGAGCGAGTTCCAGGCAGCACTGCTCTCTTCTTGGAAGGATAAACCAGAAGGTTTTAATCAAGAGCTTCAATCTCACTTTGACTGATAAAATCCCCATAGGGCTGCAACATTGAAGCTCTGAAGTACACTGCCAGTCACAAAGCTGCCTATGTCAGCTCTGAGAGTCTCAGATGAAAGTCTGGCTGAACCTGCTGAACTTCTTTTCACTTGTGACTCGATTTGAATTTGAGGAGCAGCTTCACACCTTGAGATATAGCCAACATACTAACCCTGTGCTCCTCTGGGTCCCACAGGACTGGGGACTGTGCAAGTCCCATTTCTTTATTATACAGTAAAATATAGATTGATTCTATGCAAGACAGATTGATTCTGTTCTTTCATACACAGCCCATCACCAGATAAACCTCAGGGTTCTGGTTTTGTGGGCAGTTCTCCTTAATTCTCAGCTCTTACAAAAATAAGGATTTCCCCTTACTGCAAAGCTTAAGCAACATGCAAAATTCTCAGTTTGGGTACTTCAGGTTTTCCTTTCTAAAGGAAACAGGATAAGGCAAGCACTTTCACAGAGTAATGAACCTTAAGCAACTGTTAAATACCTTGCACAGCAAGCTCATCCATACCTCAGCTGCATGAGATACTTTTGTAATCCAAAGCCTCCTACATAAGCTAGATTACACAGTATTATTAAACACCACATGTACAGCAAACTCTAGTTTCAGTTTCCAGGAAAAAAAGCCAATTTTACAAACAGTGGTAGTTACTGAGCTCACCACAGCGGAAGATAGACAGTTGGGACAGCATAGGAACTTGGTAGGTCTTCCCATCAGCTCCATAAAATGGACGTTTCTTTGTATTTTCAGGTCGAAATCGTGATTTCCATAAGCCTTTGAAATACACAGCATTTACTAGGACCAGTCTGGTTAAACTGCCATCAATATCATCTGGAGCTACAACCTGATCGATCATACCTATAAAGAAATGAAGGAAGTATTTGAGTATTTGCTGTCATAACACTGGCCAACTGCTCATTAAGAACCTGAAGGACGTATTACTTTAGGACTCTTGCTCTGCGAGTGTGCCAACTCTTCATGGGGAAATACACCTGAGGGTCATAAAGCCAACAGTATTCTTTGTCATAAAGTAAACCTTTGGGATAATTAGCCAACATATCTTGCTAATTGATAGACTGACATTATGACTAACAGGGCCTTACTCTTTCAAGCATGTGAAGAGATCTAAGACTATGTTACAGTGGTAACAGTTTTAGCTGAAGCACTTTCCCATTCACACACTGCTAGCAACATTGCTATGCAAAACTGGTTGACATGGTTAAGAAAGAATTTGACAGCCGTATTTCACAAATACCACATCCAACATTAACACATTCTTCACATCCAGGAGGCACTGGTTTTAACCAAGATACACCAAGCATGTAGTTTGCCTAGACGATGAATATGTTGCAATACGTGATTTCTGCCTTTAGCACATGTAAGCTTAACAACTAGATGCCAAGAGGCATGAACCATGAGGAGTTTTGTCAAGGCAGGGCTAAAGATCCTCCACTAAACATGATTCCCAAGAATATGGTCATACCTTGCAAGAGTTTAGGGCAGTAAGAACAAAAGATGAACTGCTCTACAGCTTTCCAACAGTCTGATTTACTGAGTCAAATGTTGAGTTTCTGGAAAGCATCTTTTATGTTTGAGAATGCATAGCTCCAAGGTAATTGAGCTTGAATTTCTGAATAGTCATATAATGTCAGAGAACAGTAGAAGCTCCCCGATCCCACAGGCAGATGGGCATACACACAGACTATACACATCCTTTAAGTCCATCAGACAGGTACATCTGCTGGGGCTGTGAGACTGCAGATTCCTGGCCCATGAGCTCTAGAACATTACACTAATACCAGACAGTTTTCAGCTGCAAGGCAGAGCTTTTTCTACCTCCCCTCTCTTTCCCAGTATTTCCATCCAAATCTGATAGGTCTCAGACACCATCCTGCCATGCACAAAAAGCACTCACCAATACTCACCCCTTGTTTCATTTTTCACCCATTGGTTGATGGAATCACATGCTGCACTTGGGTCCTCAAAGTCCACACTGTTGACACTGCACTGAAACACCTCTTTGTTCCTTGTAACAAAAGGCACTTCCATTTTAAAGCCATTCTTTGCAAACACTGCATTAGCAATTGTAACAATGTCTTTATTCTTTTTTGAGACTATGAGCCTGTTTATCTTCTTTAACGCTTTACCAACTCCTAGTTGGAAAGAACAGCAAGTTTAATTTAGAATAAGATGATGAACAAACAGTTACTGTATATGCAACTATTAATGACACAAAAAGTCAGACATCAAGTACTGCACCAGACAAGCAGACCAAATCAGGCATTCTAAGAGGCCTTCCAAATACCCATTTCTGATCTCTCATCTGAAAGGCTACTGTCTCCCAGCAAAAACATGACCTTCACTGTGACGCCTGCTGCCCCTCTAGCTAGCTGTCTGCTCAGAATGCTATGGAAAGTGCTTGGGATTGTTGAGGTTCAAGTCTTAGTGTGGAGCTACCAACCACACTCCTTCACAAAGCAGACTATTCCAAAGTGTATTTCTTACCATTTAAGCCCAGGTTACCTGTCAGTTCTGTGACAAAGTCAAGAGCTCACCTGCCACCAGCCTGCAGGTGTCCTTGAACCTCAGAGTGCAAAGCAAAAGTTGTTTTCTCACCATCTTCCCTTCCCATTTATTGGAGAATAAAGGAAGCTGTCTAGATTTCTATGGTAATGTTCAAGTCTTTGTTTCCTTACAGACTAGGCGCTGGCCTAAATCAACTACAAGCAGGAGTCAATCCCTTAATAGGAGCTTGCCTTTAAAGAAAAAAGAAAGCAGCAGGTTCCAGTGCTTACAGTCAAGATGCTTAGGAGCTGAAAGCAGCTTGTATCATCAAGTGTTTGCTAGCTCCTTCACTGTACATAAGAGAATGCATATGGCAACACAGAAGAACTGCTATGTTCACCATACCCAGTTCTCCTTGTTATGTGTTATGAATCGGTGCTTGTCTACACAGGGAAGCTATTGCTAGGCAAGCAACTTCATGTTCAACCATAATATTGAACAGGATTCTTGGGTGGCTGTTTTCACAGCAGTTATTAATGGGCTCCCTCTGCTTCCCAAAACAGTTTAGGAGGAAACATTTCCAGACTGCTTCCTTATGTAGACAAACTTGAAATTAGGGATATGAAGGGAATAAATTAGTTCAGAGTTATTCTAGAAGCTGCATGTAAGAAAAAGCCTCAGATGGCTTTGCTGTTTCATGTATTATGAATGCTTAAGCAGTACCATTTGTATGAATTCCTACATGTTCACTCTCCAATATTATGGGTAAATTCTTTTGGAGAACATACCATAACAGAGGTTCTCAAACTGTATTCTGTGGACCACAGGTGGTCCACGGAGCACTTGCTGGTGGTCTGGGGAGAGCTGGTTGGTCTCATGATGCTGGCTCTCCTCTTTGCTTCCAGCTGCTGAATTGCATTAAAAGACAGCTAAAGATAAATTAAATACTTTCCAACCATTAACTTTCCAAAGAAGCAGTTGCTGTAGTTGCCAAAAGACTGCAAGGCAATTATGAAAAAGAGCAAAGAAGATTTGTGCAGAGATAGGTAGCAATCCCAATAACAAATTCCTGTAATAAGGTACTGGCTACCTTCTAAGGAGTTTGAGAACCTCTGTGTCTCACAGCTAGGACTGGGAAGCCTGCAGGCCAAATAAAACTAGTTGATATAATGCTTCAGAATTTTTGCAAGGTTTTTATTTCAAGCATTCAGATGTTCCCGAAGTTGATTATCCCATGAAGAGATTTCAATCTACAGCATTTAGATCTTAAGCTGACAAATCATTTTGCTGTATTTTAAAACCAGAACCAAAACAGCAAAGCAAATGAAGACAAGACAATATGTTATATGACAATACTGCTCAAAATTTAAATGTGCACTTACCTCTTGGAGGGTTTCCTATTCCTGGAAGTAAGGCAGTATGCTGGCACTAAGATGTTAGGTCTTGCTGGCAAACACTCACAAAATACTCAGCATGCAAAGTAAAGCAGCAAGAACCTTCAGCCTACACCCTCTCAAGGGGCAGACATTGGCAGATGAATATAAAAACAGATGCATGCAGTACCAGGCACAGAGACAAGCAGAAACAGCTGTTGCAAGAAGAGGGCACTACAAGGACTACAGATTCAGGGAGACTGACAGCAGAAACACAAATGAACAAAGCTGAAGAGCATCAGAGTGAAACTATCAACTGAATGGTTAGAGTTTGCCTTGCTTTCCATGTGGTGATGAGAAGTATTCTCTTGCCCTGTTATTTATGAGTGGCACATTAAAGGCTGTTTAGTACAGCCTGCAATGGGGTACTGAAGCCTTCCTGCATATTGCTGGCACTGGACTGGCATTCACACTGTTCTGGAAAATCAATTTAGCAAGTATGAAGGCAGTGCTAGCCAGGGCCCTGGAGTCATTAACAAAGCTGCTTATAAGCCAGTTCAAGTATATGTACATGTCCATACTCAAATTACTAATTAACTTCAAGCATATCCAGTTTGTGCTTTGGTAAACAGGGTTAACTGGTGCATGATGCTGTCTACCACACTTCGAAAGCCACCTCAAAAGAGCATGAGGACTCTGACAAACCACAACCAAAACCACCTTAGGAATCACTGACCATTTACGCTGTATCTCATCATAGTCGTCAGCTGCTTCTTTGTCTTGCCATCAGCACCCAGCTGCAACACCCCCAGGACTGATGCAATCCCATGAGGAGAAACAACAACATTGTCCTGAGGCTTAGCTTTCACTATCTGGTTGAAGACCTGGATTCCGACATCAGAGCTAAGTTCCTCCAGAGGATAGAAACTGAACTGGGAACATACAGATGTTAAAGTCCCAAGAGCAAAGAGAAGTGGGAAGTGCCAGTTCATGATTTCTGGATGAAGATACCTGCAAGAGAACAAGAGGGGAAAGTTAAACCAGCTTTCACAAGTACAGCATTTTCATTTTCAGCTTAAATTCTTATTTACCTGAAGAGCAGGCAAGTCTTGCACACGCTCTGGGAATCACCCCTGTGTTCTACCGCTAGCAGTATTTTAGGTCTAGGGGTTTTCAGAAGCAGAAGATAACCATAAAATAGCCAGATATCAGTGAGTGACCATATAACAGAACAGAAGCTGCCAAGCTGGGATACTACCTTCCACCACACAAAAGTTCCACTGGTTTTGTCTTTCAGTTAAATGGAGTCTTAGCATTCTATTTAAGCTGCCCTTTAGGATAAATTAGTGCTAAGCAGCCTTATGGTCCTTATCCACAAATGTGATGCACATTACATTTTATAGATCATTTTCTGCAGTGAAGAAAAGCATGTATACATATGCAAAGAGACCTTCTGTTTGGGAATTTACACCTGCCTAGGATAATAAGAGTTGGCTACGTAACTAGCGTTTTCCACGATGGGAATATAAAGAAAAATTTTTTAGGATATTAAAATGCAAGGTTAAGTTTGGATTTTAGCCTGTGCTTTTCCATTTTAAAAAGTTCAGCAGCTAATGAGTACAGACGGAAATGGGTCAACCTTCATCTGTAGATTAGCACCTAACAGAATGCAGTTTCGTTACACCCATGATCTCCTAGGAAAGGAGGCACAAGCAGCAACAGTTTGTTCAGGACCTCTCAGCAACTGATTAGAGAGAACCAAGCCCAAATCTTAAACACTGCGTACTGTTACTATGAGGCTGTATTTCCTCCTCATGGAAGTTTATTCAATTCCCTTTTTGTTAGGGCAAACAGGTACCTGGAGGAATAGTTACGCAATAATCTATTTCATCAGATTAGGTACACTGCTCACCTTTGAGAGGTTTGATCACAATTTTTTTAAGACATTTCAGTTGCAGTTCTAGAGTCCTGACTTCCATTCAGCCCAACAAGAAGTCTGCTCCCCACCGAGCTGACTCTAGTGCTCCAAGAGCACAGTTAGGCGTTAGTCTCGAACACGCTGAGGGGCTAGCTAGTTCCCTTGCTCACCAAAGGCTAAATGAGGCTGCAGAAAGCATACAACTGATTAATATACCATTTGTGACCACATGCAAAACCCCAAAATAGGAGTCTCCACCCCTTGCGCCCTCTGCTCAGCACTGTACACTTGCTCTTCTGGCTCCTGCAGCTCCAAGCTGGCAGCTGCAGCACCGAGGTGGGGAGGGTGTTTTGGCTTGGGTGTTCTTCACATCCAGCTCCCACTCCCACAGAAGGGCTTACGGCACCAGGGAGCTCTGCGCCACTGCACAACCTACCTACGCCGCGAGCTGAAGCCATGCTGCAGCACCCCATCGCCAGAAACCAGCTGGTGTTTGTACAGATTCCTTTAACCGTCTTTTAATAGCATGTACTTTCACTGTGCTAAAGCACTTGGAAGTAACAAATACAGCACTTCCACTTTCTTCTACACCATTTCAGGGCATAGACTCAGCTTCGGCAATGTTTGCCACTGCAGCACAGAAAAACCAAGTGCTGAATGTAAAGTGACACAGGAGGCAAGACATCTTTCTCCCCCCAACCCAAGTGTTAGTATTGCTGTGACCAGAGGAACTTGGACTGATTTCAGTTATGCAATTGAAAATGCTGTCCTACAAGGCAGGTTAACAGCTCACCCACTAATTAAGTCTTTGCCATCAACCTGCTAATCTGCCAAGCACTTTTGGAGTAACTAAACTCACCCCACAATTCCTTCCAAAGGAGCTCCACACCAGCCATCAAGTGGCAGTATGCAAGCTTAGCCTGAAAACTAGACTGGATTTGGCTGGCTGCAGCTGAGACCTCTAGGACTGAAAACCTAAACACCATGTAGTGTTTGGGTATAATCCTGAAGAGGGTTATACGAGTCACTTCCTAGATTTGCCCTGCACCCCACACTATTGGCTACAGCAGGGAGCTGTCATGGGAGGACCAGCAGCTTGACGGGGAAAGTGAACTTGTACTATTTCTAGTGAAAATGTTACAGAATATTCTTTAAGGAGTGTTCTTTGATAGTAGCACAAACCACCCAAAATCTCTAGTTTTATTCTTAGGGGGAAAGGCTCCCCTCTTTCCCCAGCTCTACTCTGACGGCAATGCTGCCTCACGGGGGGAGGCAAGTGTGGCTTGCCACTCCAAGAAAAGCTGTTTAAGGGCTTTCTGGATCCAAGGAGCAGTTTAAACAAGTTATTAACCCCAATACTAATTTGACTTTTGCATTTACTTAGTGCCCTCGGAAAAAAAAAATCTACAGAAAAACCCCACAACTGCTAGAGATTCTTAGTGCTTACAAGCAAAGCAAGCAAACAGTTAACATTGGTGCAATACATCCTGTTCCATGTAGTGATGGAGACCAGGGATAGTGACAGGCAACTGCAATCCCAGAGCACACAATTTGAGCTGTAATTTACAAACCCTGCTTTTCATTGAGGCAGCTCCACCTGGTCCAGACAGCAAACCAGAAGAGACTGGGCTATTTCAAGTGCACCTACCCTTAACGCATTACATGGCCAGAAGTATATTATGAGGGCAAGGACAGGAGTTACACTTGTATGAAACCAAATAAAACACTTTTTCATTGTCATTTATGTACTGCACCTGCCCAAGCCTAATTGAACTCAGACATTTCTCTTCTTTGCCTTTACCACAATATATTGCGAGTCCCAAGTTTTGCACTTCACTGGTGACAGCTACCAATAACCTTGCATTTCCCCCATGACATGTGTGAAGCCTTGTCAAAACCACCCAACTCTGCTCCCAAGGCCACCGCTGCAGAGTTTTGGGTTTGCTTTTTTTGTTTCAGGCCAACACTATTACCTCCTGCACGTGGTTTCCCCAGAGGTCTCCACACTGGCCCAACCTCTCCCTCCTACTATGCCATTAGGAAGGCTGGTCTCCATTTTGGAGTACAACCTCTAGCAGATGCCTGCTCAGTAAGTGAAGAAGTTTTACTCTTTTCTTGTGCTCAAAGCACTGTACAACTGCTATTCAGCATTAGTTAGAGCAGTCACTTCTTGGCCCTGCTATGCCCACTGGATAGTTTGACCATTAAATTAGCTAACTGAGGAGCTAATTTAATCTTTGAGCTGAAGTGGCATTCATGTTATTAATGCTTCTGGCATGTATTTCAGTATATTCAACCTCTATGCAGCTCAGTAACAAGACATGTATTTGCATATCCTGAAAGAAACAGCTTAAGTACAGTGCAAGGAGAAAAAAAAATCCAAAAGGATGTAGGATGTGTAGGATGGAAAACAGCTGACCTGCTATACAGAATACCAACAAGCTTTCAACAAGCTTTCATAATGCTGAAGCTAAAAACTTAGAGATAGTTAAATTTGAATCTAATGCCTCAGAAAGCCTAACAAAAATAAAAGCTAGGCACTTCTTTGCCGATGACCTTTATATTTTTGTAAGCTAACTGAGAAGGAGGAAGGTATATAGGCAAACTCATTTACATAAGCGTGGGCTTTTGAAAGCTGATGGACTAAAAATCCCTCTTCAAGGTAGGCTGCCCACTTAGATTGTGAACTTACAGGAAGGACATCTCACAACTTAGAACTTCTAAATGGACAATGGAAACACTGTCACTGACCCAGAGAAATGCAGCTAGAGAATAATAGGCAACAAAACCCCCAAATGCAATTTGTTAGGCAAATCAGTTCTTAACCCTAAAGTTTCTGAACAAAACAGATGTGTCATGCATTCAGCTCTATGAGGGATGCTTTGCCCATGGCAAGCATAAAAGAACTCCATTACTCCCCCTGCTTCACTGAACAGCACCATTCCAAGTCCTGTACACCATGCTAAATTAGTAGTTACTACCCATACCTAACTGCAGAGCCTAGTTTAAGCAGCTGAAAGAGTCCTGTCAGGTACAGAGTTCTGGGGAAGGTAGGCGGGAAATACCATAGTGTGTCCTATTTACAGTGGTAGCTTTGTGTTGTTTCATGACAGATGATGAAATGTCTTCAGGCTACCAATCTCCGGATGGCCTCAGCCTCTAGCAAGTGTTGCAAACACCAACCTTCGCACATACTAGGCAGTGTACTTAATTCTCACTAGGCTCAGCTATTCACATCACCCACATCATGCATAGTTCAAGTTTTTGGCTGAAGTTATCATGGAACTGTTTATGTCAACAAAGAGGACACAATGCTTTCGGCTTGCAGTTACAGAATGCCTGGTACAAAAGCAAAGTTACATTAATACAGACTGTTTGATCTAGGTCTAGAAAGGCATTTGGTGGAGCAGGGAGAAGTTACATCTTCAGCCCCAGGCACAAAAAGCTGCTGAGCAGGGAGATTCTCTTACAGGAAAGCACTAAACTTAGGAAGGACTCAATTTTAAGACAGCCAGACCAAGCTGCTGCCCTCTTCTCAAGAGTTAGAGAAGGAAGTTTGGTTCAAGATCAGAGTCAAAATTCATGACCTGAAAAAAAATACCCAGGTTTAAAGTGTGAGTTGGAGAAAAGACCTGTCCCAGAGAACCTGAAGAACACTTTGAAGTTAATTGAGGAAGAAAGTGACCTGTACATAGATTTTTAACTATTTGTACCAACTGCACTAAGTACTGTAAGTATCCCATGAGACACCTCTACATGTTTATTTTGAAGCCCAACTTTAACAGCTATAAGGTATAAGCGCATTCTTGAGGCTGCAAGATGGTTTCAACAGTTTCTTTGAAGACGTATCAAGCATAGGGAAGTTTAGATACCAGACTTTGCTTTTGTGAATAGCTGTAACCAAAACGGCAGCAAGCACAGCTAAACAGAGTAAAACTAAAAAGCAGCATTGCTGGTCTTGCTGTATTGAGCCCAAAACACTCAAAGCCCTTGAGCCCACAAGGCAGGCACTGGACAGCATGTGTGCCCAGAGAAACATGGCCTGGAACAAACAATGGGGGACTTCTCCAAGTTTGAGATGTTGATATTTCCTTGTCAGTGCCATCTGTGCTACTAATTTAAAAGTCTTATTGCAACTGACATGTGAGCTCAAAGAAAGCAGCTTCACTTCAGGCATTTAACTAACTCTTTCCAGCAGGACTGAATAAATACTCAACCAAACTTGTTAGCAGCCATTTATGGAGCTGGCTGAGCACACTGCAATTGTTTCTCCAAAGCAATGAGACCACTCTGGTTGCAATAGGAAGGTCACATGCTGGGTCTTGTTTTTCAGATGATGATGCACACTTGGCAGCATATTAAAATGCTCAAGCCTCTTGGTAGGCTTCTCTTCTCCTCTCACAGGTGTTCACAACTCCCCTTCTGCCTAAGCTTCTTATATCCTAAAGCCTTCAGCTTCAGCTTTCCTACCATGCTGCTTGGCCTCTGCTACATCTGAACATGCTTTCAGGTTCAGAGCAGCAGGACCCACAATCTGAATGCAACCAAGTTCAGAAGTGGTTTCTTCTACAACAGAAATAAGAGATGTTTCTTCTTCCTCCAGGTTTTCTGGTATGTCCTGAATGTTGGCTCTTCCCTTCTAACAACTCTTTCCAGTGCTTCCTACTTTAAAGTAAGGAAAAAAAACTCCAGACATCCCCATAGATACAAAAAAATAAAAGCCACATTTTATCAACATGTCAGGTCACATTAAAAGTATCTAACACAACAAAACAGACTTTTATTACTCAATACCTGGAAGGTTTAGTACATGCAGAGCATTACTAAGAAAGGATGATTGCTAGCTTTTAAACAGCTCAGTACTTAACATTGCTCAGAAAAGGAGTAAGTTACTGTCAACACGAGATAAACAACTTGCACACAGAGATAAGCTGGAAGGTTATTTTAAAAACATTTTGTATCTTAAGATATTGGTCTGACTTCAGGCAATACAGCCAATGCTGCACACAACTGTGAGAAGCGTGGTACTGGTTCCACGCTTTTCTCTCTCAATTTTAATTCTCTCTCTGCTATTTCTAATTCTCTCAGTTCATTAGTGCATTTGTGTTTGTTTCAAGATGGACCGTCTCCATCTGGAACACCTCCTTTTCAGCTGTGTCCAACCAGCCTCCCTTGCCAAGGGGGAATTTCCCAGCAGAGCATCAGCTTCAAAAACTGGCTGGCCCCAATAGGAACCATCTCTTTATCCAAGTGCAGCTCCCGCATGAGCCAATGGAGTTTAGTGCTTCTTTATGAAGAGTCCTGACCACTGCTTCATGGGAGATTCCACTTAGCATGAAGGAGAGACAGACAAGCTCCACTTAAAGCTTTCTGTAGCCTCACAACTAGTGTCTCCAGTTCATAAGCCAGACCAATTCTCTCACGAATCTTCTGCAGTATTAGATGGTGG